>PVKH010040337.1:0-11075 GCA_004027955.1 Chaetophractus vellerosus | reverse complement strand
CAAGATTATACTGATCTAATTATTATACAGCAAATTAGGTTCAAATTAGCCTATCTGGTAGGCTGCCAATACCTAAACTAGATTTAGTTTTTCATAGTCTTCTTTTAAGTTGTACTGGATATTCTGTCAGCTCTTTAGAAACATTTTCTCTATTTTTAAAATTATTCCTTCTAGGACTATAAATTAACGCCTGTACAATATTGTTCTCTTTAACATTATCTTCCCATTCCAGATAATATGCCGTTCCTTCTCTAGCTCTCAAAATATTTTACAGTTTTCTTCATATTAGACAGGTACTTAATAAAGTCATTTTGGGATTTTGGGAATTTTGTTGCTAATGAGTGGAATAAGTAGAAAATCTTTTTCTATTATATATATTTTTTTAACTTTTTTTTTGTTACATATCCCTCCCCTTTTTTCTGCTTGCTCTTGCTGTGTGTTCATTTTTTGTGTTCTTCTATGTCTGCTTTGTCTCCCCCCAATGCGGTGACACGCCGAGTTAGCTCACTGTGCAAGGGGCTTGCCCCGCTTGTGGGTGGGTCTGCTTCCGTTCCCAGGGGGCTTTTTTGCTCTATTTGCGGGTGGCTTTGCTCCATTCGCAGGCGGCTTTGCTCCGTTCGCCGGCGGCTTGCCCTGCCCATGGCAGCTTTTGCCCTGCCCGTGGCAGCTGTGCCCTGCCCGTGGTGGCCTTTTGCCCTGCCCACGGCGGCTCTGCCCCGCCCACGGTGGCTCTGCCTTCTCAGGCGGTCTGCCCGCTCGGAGAGGTCCCCAGGAACCGAACCCAGGGCCTCCCATGTGGTGTACTGGCACCCTATCCACTGGGCTATACAGCGGCCCCTTAACTTTATATTTTGAGATACTTTCAGGCTTACAGAACAGTTACAAAAATAATACAAGCCCCAAACAGAGAACTCCAAAATACCCCAAACCCCTCCAGATATCTTTTATCTTTTTCCTGTATTTGAGCTTTCAGTCTATCTACCCATCTACCTATCTACCAATTCATTTATTGAATCTTTGAATATAGCTTGTATACATCATGCCCCTGGTCATGCACATTTCCTGAGAACAAGGATATTCACTTACGCATCCACCTTAAGTGTAGTTATCAAGTTCAAGAAATTTAACATTGATATAAAGCTGATAGTCTATACTCCAATTTTTTTCATATGTCCCAATAATGTCTTTTTGAGCCTTCTTTGTGAGATCCCATCCAGGATCATGTGTTGCCTTTAATTGTCATTGTCTCTTAAGTTGCTCTGAACATACATCAAACATAAACTTTCTCATCTCAACCATTCCCAAGCATACCATTCAATGGTATTATTCACATTCACAATACTGCAGTACTATCATCAGCTTCTATTACTAAAACTTTCCCATCTCCCCAAAGAGAAACCCTACATACCTTATACATTAACACCCCATTCTCCCTGTCCCTCATTCTTTTTTTGAGGTACCAGGGCCGGCAACCGAACCCAGGACCTTGCATGTGTAAAGCCAGCACTCAACCAATGAGGCACATCGGCTGCCCCAAGTTGGTTTTTTCGCTTGTTTGCTTGTTGTTTGTTTTGTTTCCAGGAGGTGTCGGAAATCAAACCCAGGACCTTGTATGTGGTATGCAGGCGCTCAACCGCCTGAGCTACCTCCGCTCCCCCTGTCCCTCGTTCTGTCAACCTGTACTCTAATTTGTGGCTCTCTAAGCTTGCATGTTCTCCAATATTTTCTTTGTGGTTACCCTGGGGCTTAAATTTAAACCTCAGAAATTTATAACAATCTCATTTGCTTTGATACCAACTTTAATAGCATACACAGACTATGTTCCTATCCCTGTCCACATCCCCGCTCTTATGTAGCTCTTGTTACAAATTACAGTTTTATACATTATGAGACTAAACCACTGATTTATCATTACATTTTATGCATTTGCCTGTTAGATTCTGTACTAAGTAAAATGTAGAGTTACACCAAAAATAAAATAGTACTGGCATTTATATTTACCCAAGTCTTTACCCTAACCAAAGATCTTTATTTCTTCATGTGGCTTAGATCTGTTATCTATTATCTTTCCTCTGAACCTTCAGAACTCTCTTTAGCATCTTTTACAGAGCTGGTCCAGTGGTGACAAACTGATCCCTCAGTGTCTGTCTATCTGGAATGTCTTAATCCTTCCCGCATTTTGAAAGACAGCTTTGCCAGATATAGAATTCTTAGTTAGCAGTTTTTTTGCTTTTGGCACTTTAAATATGTCATCCCACTGCCTTCTTGCTTCTATGGCTTCTAATAAGAAATTGGCACGGGGGGCCGGCTGTAGCCCAGAGGATAGGGTGCCGGTTCACCACATGGGAGGCCCTGGGTTTGGTGCCCGGGGACCTCTCCTAGTGGGCAGGCCGCCTTGAGGGGACAAGCCACCGTGGGCAGGGCAAAAAAGATGCCACAGGGAGGGCAAAGCCGCCACGGGCAGGGCAAGTTGCCCACGAACAGAGCAGAGCCACCCGCGAACCAGAGCAGAGCCACCAGCGAAATGGAGAAGAGTAGCCCACGAGCGGGGCAAGCCGCCTGCACAGTGAGCTGACTCAGCACGTCGCCGCAACCGGGGGAGACAAAAAGCAGACATAGAATAACACAAAAAATGAACACACAGCAAGAGCAAGCAGAAAGGGGGGGGGGGATATGTAAAAAAAAAAAAAAAAAGAAGAAAAAAGAAATTGGCATGTAATCTTATTGAAAATCCTTTGTATGTAACACATTACTTCTCTCTTGTGGCTTTCATAATTCTCATATTTATTATCTTTGACATTCAACAGTTTGATTATAACTGGCACATGTGGGCCTATTTGAGTTTATCTGTTTGGAGTTCATTGAGTGTCTTGTATATGTATGTTCACGCCTTTCATTAAATTTTCAGCCATTATTTCTTTAAATAGTCTCTGCTCCTTTCTCTCTTTCTTCTCCTTCTGGAACTCCCACAATTCATATTCTAGTACACTTTATGATGTCCCACAGGTTCTGTTCACTTTTCTTCATTCTTTCTTTTTCCTGCTCCTCAGACTGGATGGTTTCAAAGTCTTATTGTCAATTTCTCTGGTTCTTTCTTTCTACCAGCTCCAATCTGCTATTGAACTCCTCTGGGGAATTTTAAATTTCTGTTACTGTGTTTTCAGCTGTTTGTTTCCTTTTCATAATTTCCATCTCTCTATTGATATTTTCTTTGTTTTCATCTATTGTTTTACTGCTTTCCTTTAGCTCTTTGAGCATATTTAGGATCTTTTTTTAAAGTCTTTGTCTGGGATGTCCCAGATCTGGTCTTCCTCTTGATGGTTTAGAACATTTTAATCTTCTCCTTTGCATGGACCATTGCTTCCTGTCTCTTTGTATGTTTCGTAATCTTATGTTGAATCTTGGACATCTTGATGTTTTAGTGTGTTATTGCTGGAATTGAGACACTGAGGCATCTGTTCCTTAAGCTGTATCCAGCTAGTTTTATGAGAGCTTTCCTTGAATGCCAGGAGCTAATGGGAAGGGAAAAAAGGGGAAAAAAAAGAAGGAAAGAAAGAAAGAAAACTTTCCCAGTTTTAACAGATGGACCAGTGGGAGTATTCTTCTTCAGGGCTTATCTATACATTGAGTTTCCAGAATTGCTCCAGGTATCCCTGATCCTTTCTGGGCATACTTCTGGTCATGAGCATGTGCTTAATTCCCTTGGAATTCCCCTATTTACACAAATATAAAAGCCCCTCTTCCCAAGAAAACTGCTTCCTTACAGTTGTGGGCACTGTGGGTGCGTCCTACAGCCAGCAATCCCTAGCCCTGGGCAGCACAACTAGACTGCTCTTCCACAGCATTCTGTTCGAAAACTGGAAAACTCGGTGAGCTGCCTTCTACCTGCAAGACAAGTTCTAGGACAGTGAGTCCCTCAGGCCACCACTAGACAGATTGGCCCAGACAAACATGTACCCAGGACTTGCAAGAGGGTCACTCTGCTCCCTCTGGAACCAGGACCAGGGAGCTTTTGAGATGTGTGAGGAGCCAGCCAGGGTACCAGGAGAACCTACCGCTTTCAAACAGCCTGTTTCTTGATTCAGCACTCACCCTGTTACTGCAATCCTTTAACCTTTCAGGAGTCCTGAGAAAGATGTTTCTGCCAGTTCATGCTGGTTGTTCAAAGTTTCTGTGGGGGAACAGAGTCCTGAAGCATCTCCCTCAACCACCTTGACCAGGTTGGGGCCTCTCTACTATATTTTTTGATTGGTTATTGTTGGTATATTAGGATGTTATTGGCTTTTAATCTTATAGCAGGCCATCTTTCTGAAATCCTTTGATTGTACTAGTTTTTCAATCAATTCCTTTGGAGTTTCTAGGCAAATAGTTATCTTCATATCATCTACAAATATCTATAGTCACCCAATATTTATGCTTGTTTTTAATTTTTTTTATTTATCACACTGTCCAGAACTTTGAAGACATAGATCCTTTATTTTTTATTTTTATTCATGCATTCAACAAACATATGGTCTTTACTTTATACTTTGTCCTGTTCTACCCACTGAAGATAGAACAGCAAACAAAATGGAACTGATAAACACACTTTTTACTACACCGTCACCTACAAAAAATACTTGCAAAGAAATTTGAAGCATCCAAGTAGGTTATATCTTAGCTGATTTTCTAGAAAGCTTTAGAGAAGTCTAATTTATTCACCAAAAAGCAATTAGTAAGGCCCAAATATTAATTTGTATATTCTACTTTGATCTCAGGTTGCCTAAGAGATCACCTGTACTACTGGGCACATTTAGCTTTTGTGTATTTATATATGAGTATATAGACCCAAAAGTTATTTTTCAAGTTTTACATTATAATTTACCTATTTAAAATAAATAATCTAAACTGCTACTTTTTAAGCACTGCTTCTATTTCAGAATGTTCCAATGCAGTCTTCTGGAAAATAAACTTTGAGGTCATAAAAAATAATTTTTAAAGTACGGCAAACACCCTACAATAAATATATAACCTGGAAGTTTAGAACTCCTGCTAGATAGAAATAAAGAATCAAGAGGAAGAATATAAGCAAACAGGGTAGCAGATACTGGAAAATAATCCAGTCACTAGGGAGAAAATAATTGTTTTAAACACAAAGTAGGCACATAACTGAAAAATACTCCCCACTCAAAAAAACAGGATTCATTTTCTGAACCCTGCTATAATATTAGAAAACTAAAGAGAAATAAAAATATAAATAGACAATACAATTAATTGTGCCTATAGAACAGCCAGACATTTAAAATTAATAGCTACTTGAATATACATCACTACTTATGAGATGTCTTCTGAGTACTAGATAAATACTTCCTAAAATATCTCTAAGAAATCAAATGTCAAATCTTACTGAACCAATTGTACTAATAGGAGAAATTAAAACAAGGTATCAGAGCTCATGTTACTGATTTTTAAAGTCTGGGTCACAATGGACAACTGCTAAAGATTTAATGGGTGCTCCCAATGGGCTCTGAACATTTCAATGTCATTAATAAGAAGTATATTAATGCAAATCACAATTTTAAAATATACTCCATATCTGGGAACCACGCATATCATGATTTAAGTTTTACCAATCACATAAATTTTCCTTCTGAGCACGTTAAAGAAACTAAAATCCTGTTAATTCAGGATAATTAAAAAGATCATAGGTGCTTTATACCAAGAAAGCAAATAGCAAACAAAGCAAAAAACAAAAACAAGAGAAATAACTACATTTCATGATGAGACACCCATGAATGATTAGCTCAGCATTATTATAGTAGAACCTTCAATATGTCAATTCTTAAAAACCTTCAGAGATGGGCTAAAGAGAAGCTGGTTTGTTCTTAACTAATAAGACTAAGGCAGGATAATCTATTTCACAAAGCATGAAAAAAATAATCAGCAAATTTAAAAGAAGCATGGTATGTATTCTTTTAGTGTTAAGGGGATTCATTAAAACTCAGGTAGAGATTATCTATCAGTGTCTCTATTTTTCCCTCATTGTTATACGTTATTTATCTCTCCATGTGCCAAACTACCCAAAGACTTAATGAAGAAAAGGCTTCCAAAACAGGTGCAAATATATACGCAAAGGGATAATTTAGAAAAGTTCTTAAAATTATGTAGCGTCAAATGTACATTACATATACATGTGATTTAATTACAGGGGGAGGAAGGGCAAGCACTGTGGTCAGGAACAGAATATGTTTACCATAAACAATCTGCCAGTGATGACTGATGACCAAAAATAGGCTTGGAGCCTGCATAGGTCTGAGTTAATTACTCCACTTGTTTAATATAAGTAAGCCTAGGCAGCATTTTTCTATAGAAGTAGAAAGGTCTTAGACAAATGCTCTCATTATAATTATACATGATGGAATAAAAAGAAACTTAGTGGCACTCCACCCTGCCTCCTGCCTGAAATGTATTAAATAAAATTAAAGCAATCTATTTAGGACATTTTCAAAAGACACTGAGAGGAAGGAGTTCAGTAGAAAAAGGCTTTCTTTTACTCACCTGTAACCCTCTCCTTCGCAGAATACTGGAATCATCCATAATAGATAACAGACAAAAAAGCCACTCCCCAGACTGTCAACTACTAGTGTCTCCTTGTTTACTGCTGGATAAAGAGACAATCAAGCCAGCAGACCATGCTGTGTTCCGCTAAATCAGTTCTCTCTTGGTCCAGCATAAGTATACCATCACTACCTTACATCAGAGCCATATATTTCTTCACATGTCTCATCTGAATCACTGCCAAAATAGGGAAAAATATTTTCACATTTGTTTTTCTTTCCCACAAGCAGCCCTTTGGCTGAAATTATTTGAAGCACCAAGAAAAGAACAAAGGTCCCAGAAAAAAAATTCCTATCTTTGATACCCTCCCTGACTTCACTGCTTATTAAAAAGGTTTGGCAAACAAAACAAGAGAGTCTCCACCTACAGCTGCTAAGCTTATAAAATCCATGTCACGTTTTTCTTTCCAAAACCAAAACCACTCCACATACGTTTTTAAAAAGATAATTCCTCAGAAAAACAAAGAAAAATATATTATTCTGATGCCTGTATTTCAGGCTCAGACTGATATAAAACCAGTTATTGCTTTGACTAAGTCGGCAAAATTCCTTTCTTCCTTTGTACAGACAAAGCAAATGTCAGATTCTTTCGATACTGTCACAGGCTCTTTTGTTTCTTTATCTCTAGATATGCTGGTCTTCACTTCTTGGACAGTCACGAAAGCCTCTTTCTTCAGGAGCTTAGATCATTGTTGGGTTGGTTTCTCTGCTTTTATGTCCTGGAGAGAGCTAGTACACGTGTTATGAGTTCTGAGCATGGACAAATTCATTCATCTATTCATCGCTGATACTGCTGTCACAGGAAACGCTCCCCATTCCAGACTTCTAAAAGGGCACAGCATGAAAAAGACTAGTTTTACCCAGGCTTTAATAATCCCAGAATTGTTTCTTTGGTCACTGGCTGCCATTTTCAAAGTAGGACTTCAGCCAAGTTTAAAGAATCTCCTGTCTCTTTTAATTCATGGCTCACTACATACATATACACACACACACACACACATATATACATACATATATATATACACATATATATATATATATATATATCTCAAGAGTGAAAGGTTAGCTCTCATGGTATTATTCTGTCACTTCAACACACCACAAGCAATGTTTTAAAACTTTCCAATCTTATAGTAATTGTCAGAATCCTAGTACAATACATGGGAAAAGTCAGGGAGGTTTGCAATTTTTCTAACAAGTCATAAAAATTGTTAACAAAGGTAGCACTGTATTTTTAGGAAGAGGATTAAATATATTATATTCCAATTCAATCACTGTTCTTCAGACTAAAGGATACATTGCAAAAATTATTCACTTTCCCAAGGATTTCAAGAAACAATAATCCAAATTTCCTAATTTGACAAATAAAGGCACATACAAAGCACTCAGAATCAGGCTTTTATACTCTTGAAGGAGTAAATATAGCAATAACTATAGGACAGATTTAGTCTGCACCTAGCAAGGAGGAAAGGCTGCCCCTCCTATTATTAGGACAGCTGCAACCAACATTCTGGGGGCTTGATGGAAGGTCTATTTACAAGATCTTTTTCTGGCCTCCTTACAACTGACTCTAGTCACAAGAGCGAGCTACACCACTGAAAATAGCACAAAAAGCAAGATCCATCTCTCATTCAGGAGAAATCTTCTGATCTTTAGCACAATCAGTGTGGTCTTACACTGTGAAAGCTAATAAATTCACATCTCCATGGACTCCTGCTTCCATCTGCTCCTTTAAACAACTAACGGCTGGATTATGTCTATGGGGAAAACAAATACAAGACCTGAGGAGAGCGCTGATTTGCATAGGGTGTGCAGTACACTACATGAGTGCCTTCGAAGACACAGGCTTTTAGAGTTATAGAACCTTTCCATAAAACTAGGTTTTATTAACTAAAAGATGTATCAGTTCAGAGAAGGGAGGAATGACTCTCTAATCCACTGAATGCTATAAATAGTAGAAATATAAAAATTGGTGCATTCTGATCAGCTATTCAGATCAGAGAATCAAAATTCAAACTCTTTATTCTTTCATTAATTCAGGAATCTTTTATTATACCAAACACGGATATGGGTATGGGGGAAGATTACCAAGATCAACATTACCCATAAACTAATTATTTTAGAAGAGTTCAAACCCAACGTGGAAGCCAAAAACAAACATTGTAATGATTCAATGTAAGAAGATCTACATCAGATGTATGACAAAGTGCTACAGAAATGTCAAAGAATGTCTCAACTCATTACACCAGGAAATCTACAAGAAAGATTGGAAGTACCAGTAGAAGTGCCATCCGGTCATTGAAAATAATGTTATGATATTATCAGCCTTTGACCAAGACAGTCTCCCTTTCCTAAAGTGTTGCCCACAGCTTAGAAATCTTCAATCATTCCTCACTACCTACAAAATTAAGTATAAACTCCTCCCCTTGGCATTCTAAGCACCCACAATACAGAAACAGCCCAATTTATCTCTACTACTGTCTTACTGTACCTTCATCCTTCCGATCAAAAAGGATAGTGCACTGTTTCCTGAACACACGCTTTCCTTCCCCACTAAAATTCTTTGTAGTTAAGCAGGAATACAACCTTCTATCTTATAAGGTTAAAAGGAATATCAAACAACATATGTCAATACTTCTGAGCCTTTTCTAGTCTCTCCAATGACAGAGTAGAGTACACCCTGCCCAAAATCTCCTGCCACAACCTTGTTTCTTAAAAGACTCCTTTTGTTCTTAAATGTAACACAAATTTTGCATTCTTCTCTCTAATAAATCTTATTTATCTAATATTAAAATAATATTTGTAATTATTATTAAATTGCAGGAGACTGAAAAGATAACCAGAGAGGTGGGAGGGAAATCAAGACCGTGAATGCGATTAAAGAGGTCAGCAGGAGAGGTTCCAGAGAGTGCGCAACAGTAACAAATGCTGCCTAGAGGCCCATCACTAAAGAATTTCTGCCCATTGAATTCCTAACTTGGAAGCCACTGGTGCTCTTTGTAAGAACAGTTTCAAGGGTGGATAGTTGGTAGGAACAGAGTACAAGTGCAGTAGATTGAAGAATTAGTTGGAGATGAAGAAATAAAGATGGTTGACCTAGAAAACTCTTTCAGCTTCCATTAAATTCTCATCTAACCTTCATAGCCGAACTTTTCAAAATAAGTTGTTCCAGAAAAGGGAGGAAGGGATGGGATTCAGAAATAGAGATAGGAGGAGAAATGCTTTTTCCACTATAATAGAAGAAAAGGAAGAAAAGGCTGGCACAGATAAAATGTGTAAGCTTAGTAAAAAAGAAGCTAAGGAAGTTACCAAATTTATAGCTATTTCTCTGAAATAAGAAACAGAGAACAAGGAGACCGGAGATTTGAAAAGAGCAAAGAAGGTATGAAAGCGAAAGTGCGGAGAACAAGAATATAAGTAAAGAAAAAGTAGGATTGTTGAGCCGTGGAGGACCTGTCTGACATTGTTCAATTATGGGGCCAGCAATCCACTCCATTGTGCGGCTTTCTTTATTGGATTACGGTAATACAAATGCAAAAGTTTTACCAGATGAATTTACCAAATGAACTGACAAATAATGCGACAAAAATTTATGACATTGACAAAAGTGTTAAAGGGCTAATTAATGGACCATGGAATCTAAACTAAAAAGGGAAGAAAGTAACAAAGGACAGGAAGGAATTAGAAGGATCAATAGACTAGAGGTGCCTAGAGTTGCTTGTATGCCAGAGAACCAGACTACTTTAGGAATTATTAAGTGAGGGAGCTGAAAATCTATCAGGTTGTAGTGAGGCGGTTATCTAGAGTTACGATTTCAGTGATGGAACATTTTAGAAGGATGACAAGGAAAAGACTATGGACCGGAGGAAGGTGTTTAAAGGGACTCGAAATGATGAGTTAAAGCAGCTATGACATCAGGATTTTGGGAGGATCCACATGGATGCTGAAGAAAAAGATAAAGATAGTGGCAGGAGTTGGAAGGAGTAGGAAGACTTATGCCATATGACAGAGTCTAACATGAAATGGGGAGGAATAATTAGTAGGTTATTAAGAACAGCAGCCAGAAAGGGAATTTGGACTTGAATAAGGACTTCTAAGAAAAACTACCCTGATGGGTCATATTGAATACTGTTTCACATGGATTTAATTTATGAAATATATGCTAATTGAACTGAAATTCCTTGTTTTATAACTAGATAAATTAGGACCCAGGAATTGGATGTAATCTGCTTGGAAATAGTATAATTGTAGCTTGAACCCATGTTTTCTACTAGAACACATAGCTTTAACTAAATAAAACTGATGGAGGAAGGTTTCCTGTCCCAGATAGGGTGACTAAAACAACATTTTCATCAACTTCTCTACTATATGTTAATTTGTTATTGCTAAGATTATTTTGCAATGACTAGGTAATATTAGAAAGAAAAGTTAGGGCCGGTTAGATAGCTCAGTGGATAAGAGCGCCGGTGTACCACATGG
>PVKH010040336.1:0-11076 GCA_004027955.1 Chaetophractus vellerosus | reverse complement strand
GCCCTGCCCGTGGCGGCTTTTGCCTGTCCGTGGCAGCTTTTTGCCCTGCCCACGGCGGCTCCGGCCCGCCCATGGCGGCTTGCCATTCTCAAGGCGGTCTGCCCGCTAGGAGAGGTCCCCGGGAACCGAACCCAGGGCCTCCCATGTGGTTTCCCAGCGAGCTCTTTATCCACTGAGCTATCTAGCCGGGCCCGCTCATTAACTTCTTATTCCATTACCTTTCACCATCGAATCAAATCTAAAACTCCACAACTAATTAAATAGGACTATTCTTTTCAGGGGAGACATAACCACATTTTTCTTTTACCATGGATTGAAGGGAACTCTCCATTCAACAAAGTGCTTTTCATCACCAACCTTTTTTTTTAAATATATTTTTTTATTGAAGTATATCATTCATACATGAATATACATGTAAACAGTAAGTGTATAGTAAAAGTTGTGAACTTACAAAATAAACATGCATAACATCATACAGGGGTCCCATACATCACCCCTTCACCAACACCTTGCATTGTTGTGATACATTTGTTAAAAACTATGCAAGAGCATCATTAAAATATTACTACTAACTATAGTCCATATCTTACATTTGGTGTATTTTTCCCCCAACCCACCCTATTTTTTTAAAACAAATTAATTTTGTTGATACATATTAATAAAGCAAACAATTTATTCAAATTGTACAATCAATGGTATTTGGTATAATCACATAGTTGTGCGTTTACCACTTTAATCATTAAAGAATTTTCTTTTTTTTTAATAATATGTATATTTTATTTATTTATTTATTTATTTATTTATTTTTGTTACATATCCCCCCCTTTCTGCTTGTTCTTGCTGTGTTCATTTTTGCATTCTTCTGTGTCTGCTTTGTCTCCCCTCATTGCGGCGACGCGCCGAGTCAGCTAACCGCGCAGGCGGCTTGCCCCACTCTCGGGAGGCTCTGCTCTGCTCATGGGCAGTTCTGCTCTGTTCATGGGCAGCTCTGCTCTGTTTGCAGGCAACTTGCCCTGCCCATGGCGGCTTTGCCCTGCCCATGGTGGCTTTTGCCCTGCCCATGGTGGCTTTTTGCCCTGCCCATGGCAGCTTGCCCTCTCAAGGAGGTCTGCCCGCTCAGAGAGGCACCTGGGAACCGAACCCAGGGCCTCCCATGTGGTGAACCGGCACCCTATCCACTGGGCTACAGCTGGCCACCAAGAATTTTCATTATTTTAATAATAATAATAAAAATACAAACAAATAACCAAACAAGAAAATTCCTCCCCTCTCAATTTCTCTGTTTCCCCTGCTGTATATAGCTATTTCTGGCTATTCTTGCACAATTATTTATTCATTGATTAAGCAGTTTTATTGAGATATATTCACATGCCATATGAACTATCCAAAGTGCATAATCAATGGCTTTTTTTAGCTGTTAAAAGGGCCTTTATTGTAAAACTGTAAAATAAATAGAAAAATAGTTTGAAAGATATTACAAATTTTAAAAGAGAATGCAAGGCCAGGTTAGATTTAATATAATCAATTATAGGAAATAGATAGTATAGCTCTTAAATTCTCACCAAAGCAGGAAGCTGTGAGTACTTGAATATTTATGATGGTGTCAAAATATAGTCAGTGATTGTGTTTTCTGTGATAAAATTAATAGTAAGATCAACTACTTCTTATATATTGTTACCTTGCTGCCTACTACTGGGACCCTTAGGGCGAAATTTCCATTAAAGCAAATCAAATTAATAAATAGGTATTTTTCTGCACCAATGGCATTAATCATTTCAAAATTATTATATCATTCACCTTCTATGGTAGAAATGCAGTTATTGCTATAGATATCATAAGATCAATGTCTCTAGCTTCAAAAAGAATCTCTTTTAACTTCAAATGAATCTGCTAGCAGAAATCTGGTATTATTTCAGTATATTAGAATGAAAATATGTCCATGAATATTCATCCATGAGCATGGACTTCTCAATTTAAACAGTTAACTTTTTAGTATACTTTCTTTCATTTTACTTGGGCAGTATCTATTATTACTTTGCATTTACACAGCAGCTTTCCTCTAAGGAGCCTAAAGTACTGCAGTTTAATTGTCCAAAAGAAATGGTGTCAGGGTAGAGAGAAGGGAGGTAGAAAAATGTGTTTCCTGATTGTCTTAGGGAATTGGGAGACACTTAATTTTAATTCTGGCTTTCAGCCCAGATAGGGAGACTGTGTCTACACAAGTGAGGTTATGTGTGAGATTTCTAAAGTTTGTTTCCATGAGCAAAAGTACATGCAGTCCCATTTCAAGAGCTCCACAACATTATTCAGTCTAAGCTAGTGCTTCTCAACCTGGGGAAATTTTGTTCTCTTCCCCCTGGGGGAAATTTGGCGATATCCAGAGATATTTCACCGGGTGCTACTGGCATATTGCAGATAGAGGCCAAGGATCTTGCTATAAATATCCTACAATGCACAGGACATTCCCCTACAACAAAGAATCATCTAGGCGAAAATGTCAATATTACCAAGTTGAGAAACTCTGATCTAAGCATTGATATACATATAACACTATAATATAATGTAGTAAGCTCTTGATTTCCCTGGTATTTTTTAAAAAATTGTAATATCAAATAATAGTGGAAGATGTCAAGTAATATTCTGATTCTAGTTAAATCTCCTTTGTAATACACAGAATTACATAACATGGTGTAACTTGTACCCCTAATTATGGAAGCTAATCTATTAAGAAGTTATTCTCAGATACAAGATGAATCTGGATGCTAAATTCCTTCCTTGGATCTAAAGTTATCAAAGGAACTCTTTCTTAATTTGTATTTTATCTGGAATGTCTGAAACCCTCCTTACCTTCTTTTTGTATTCAAGGTAATCTTCTAACTGATGTTCCCAGAGGTAACCCATAGAAATGCTAGGTGGACCCTTTTCTGGTGAAAGAGACTGACCCCAATTAATGTCACTGCTGTTTTTCCAGAAAAACAAACAAACAAACAAACAAAAAAAAAAAACAGTGCCTTCCCTAACGGAACCAAGTAAAGATATGTACTAGAGTTGTACCTTTTCACAGGAAAGAATATTAGGCCAGGTGTGGGCATAAACTAATGATATAATTGAACTTTCCCTTCAATTTTACCTTTGTCACTGTTAGCAAAATTTACTGAACAGTAACATAGCTGAGAGTCCCTTAAAACTTTTAGGTTTCTAAATATAGTAGAATACAATATGATGAAATAATTTCATAAAATAAAGCACAATTCACATTGAACTAGCTCTCAGCCTTCCTTGCAAAGGCACTGTTGTAGTTTCTTAGCTGCTAAAACAAATACCATACAATGGGTAGGTTTAACAACAGGAAATTACTGCTCATGGTTTCAGAAGCTAGAAAGCTTGCTTCGTTCTAGGCTCAGTATATTCTGGCTGGTCAGTAATCTTGGGGTTTCTTGGCCTTCTTGACATATGCAATGCATATGGCAGCATTTTTTCCTTTCTCTTCCAGGTTCCATTGACTTCCAGCTCCTGGCTACTCCCTGTGGCTTCTCCCTCTGTGTCCTGATCTGTCAGATTTTCAGAAATAGGATTAAAACCCAAGCTGATTCAGTTGGGCCACACCTTAACTGAAGTAACCTGATCAAAACACCCTATTCACGTTGAGCTCACATCCACAGGAATTGATTAAGAACATGATTTTTTTCTGGGGTACATAACTCCAAGCCACTACAGGCACTATTCCAGTTTCCTCCAAATTGCCCCACTCGTAGTGTTATTTGCCACATAATTTATTGCTAAAAGGGAAAATTCTGAAGAGTGCAACGAGGCACTGTTATTAAATACTCTGTCACATCAAGCGTAAATCAGCACTTTCTCCAGCAAACTGGTTATACTGTCATGCTAGCTACAGATATCTCTGGTTGCTTACCACTGGCTTCTGTGATTTGATTCCTTTTCCTCTGTTTGGGACCACACTCCTGATATCACAGTTTTCTAAGCTTTTCTGGCCCTTCTGCTCAGTACAATTTCCATTTCCACTGGATGTCATTAGCAAATATACCAGGTACTCATCTTTCCAAACGTCATCACAGCTTCCTCTACTTCCTCTAGATATTGCCGACTCCTACTATATCCTGGACATGGCCATCACCCTTATGAATGCTCTGTAGTCCTCAAGCTAATGCTTTGTGGTCAGGTGTTAAAAATGAGAAGAAATCACCTATTTCCTATTATTTACAACACTTGAATAGAGTGTAAGCGTACAAAATAGGTGCTGCTTTTGTCTCAGCACTTTCAGAATTTTCCATGAAATATAATATAAACTGCACACATATTTCATGGATGGCAAGGCTGATAGATAACTCCAACTGACATATGGTATGCTTTCCCCTGTCAAGATAATACTTTTTGATTGCTTGAGGAGTCCGTGACACCTCCTTCTCCTAAAATGTGTTTTCCCCCAAGAGACTCCTCAGATCGTCCTGCAAATCAGAGACCTTTAGACTCAAACAACCACGTGAACATATTCAGACAGACTGGCATCTCACAGGTTCTCACAAGTAGAATAAATCCAGGATTTATTGCTATATTAGGACAAAAAATAAAGCATATATCACTTTAGGAATATTATTTTTAGGAATAAAAGTGAAAATGAAGAAAGTAGCTTGCAACAATTTCTAATCATCCACAAGGTTCCAAATAAGGCTGATTTGGGGGCCAGCTGTAGCCCAGTGGATAGGGTGCTGGTTCACCACATGGGAGGCCCTGGGTTCAGTTCCCGGGGGCCTCTCTGGGCAGGCAGACCACCTTGAGAAGGGCAAGCCACCATAGGCGGGGCAGAGCCTCCGTGGGCAGGGCAAAAAGCTGCCATGGGTAAGGCAAAGCTGCCATGGGCAGGGCAGGTCACCCGCAAATGGAAGCAGAGCCGCCCGCGAACAGAGCAGAGCCACCTGCGCGGTGAGTTGACTTGGTATGTCACCGCAACAGGGGGAGACAGAGCAGACACAGAAGAACACAAAAATGAACACAGCAAGAAGCAAGCAGAAAGGGGGGGGGGGGCAGATATGTAACAACAACAACAACAACAAAAAAAAACAAATATGGCTAATTTGTATTTTTCCATGTATTTAGATCTTATTCACAAGTAATGCTCTTCCAATCATCTTTTCTTGTCTGTCTTTTTTTTTTAATAGAAGATAAGTTAAAACTACATTTGGTCATTTTGGGTGTCCACAGGAAGCACCTATTATTATACTTTTCTCTTTTTTCCTACTATATCCTAGTCAAAGCATATTGCCTGTTTTACTGTATCGCCCGGCATGGCATCTTTATAAGGCAATTACCAATAGTTTTTTAAGAGAAGAATATTATACAGAATGTAAATAACTCTTTGACACACCATTTCTATCATCCTTTTTCTATACTTTAAAGTATTGGTTTAACCTAATAACTGGATCGTGTCATGTATTTTTCATAAGAACAGCATCATTTATCTGACACATTTTTCTAAATTGGCATGCTCAGTCAGCCTTGTGTACACTTTGCAATGCTTAAGGATTTTGAAATGATTTTAGACAATTAACATTTTGGTATACTACTGGCTTCTAATAGAATTCTCTCTAATGATTTAATGATATCTGGCCAACTGCTTAAATTTCTAATTACATATTCTTTGGGGAATATAGGTAGATCAGTGCTTAAAATCTAATTTATTCATCTAATTTTTCTTTTTAAAGTGAATACTCTATTGGGAAAATATGCAGCATATGCATTTGATCTCCATTATCTTCTCCAGGTACAGCATTTCTCACTAATGAGTGAATTAAATTTAAGCATTTGGACTATAGCACTATATTGCTATATAATAAGGCCAATTCACTTTCCTGTGAGGACTAAGATGGAGAGTACTGTTGTAAAATTATTTAAGAGCAGAGCAGATGCCCTTTTGTATGCAAAATGGGAAAGAGCAAAAGAGAGGATGAAGTAGGAGCAAGAATGAAAAATAATCTCTCTTAATGCAATGCCTATAGCAACTGATGAGGCAGTATTGCTAATGAGCTCCTTAGAGGTAGCACAACTGAAGCATATTAAAAATCAAGTCAGAAGCAAACGAATCTTCAGTTCTTTGGCTAGAATTTTATTAAATCTTTTTTGACAAGATGTGACAAATGTGCCTCTATTTGTGGTTTCATAGACTTTAAACTCCACAAGCTTGGGCATCAGGAAGAATAATGGAGTGGCACATTTTAGCAGCAAGGATAATAATAGCTGCCATTAATTGAATGCCTCGGAGGTGCCAGGTACTGTACCAGGCATTTTATGGTATCACTTCACTAAATATTTTCACCAATCCTAGGTAGTAGGTATCACAATACTACCACTTTAAAGATAAAGAAAGAGAAGTTAGTGGCTCTAAGATAGTCTTAGGTGGAAAAGTTAGGATTTGAACTCTCCTATAGCTGACGTGATTACCAATTAGGAAACCACGTTAATTTATTCAGCAAACATTTACTGAACACCAACTATAATTAAGGCTCTAATTGCAGAATTTTGAACAAGTTAAACGCCTTGCTCTCTAAAAGCAGCTTTCTAGAGTAAAGTTTATTTCTACAAACCTGGTAAGTTACATATTGGGGAGGAGGAAAGCTACCAATCCTCCCACAGTTATTAGAAACCTGAGGAATCTTTGCGTCTGGAAACAAAGATCTCATTGGCTCCACCACTCAAAAAGCTGATACTGAAACACTAATAAGTTATTTATCAGAAGTGGCTTTTTACTGTCGATATCATATCCAATTTATTAAATTTTCTGATTATAGAGCTGCTCCTCTCAAAGGGAACTGAAAAAAAAGGGAGCACAACACTTTGAAAATTGCCTTAGTATGAAATCTATTCACTGTATATAAGGCCCTTCATAATCTGGTTTCTGTCTTATTCTCTAACCTTATTCTCACTCATTCTTCCTTAGACTCTCTTTCGCTGCAGTCATACTGAACCACTTGAGACTTCTTAATTGCCATATTCTCTATTGCTTCATATCTTACTCAGTTTGCTCACTTGGTCTGGAACAAGCAGCCCCTCCACACCAGACTGGACACACCTCCAGCCTAATTTAAAGAGTTGTCACCTCTTGAACACCTTCTCTGACCCTTATACCACCTCCTGCCATTTTTTTTAGCCCTCCTTCTCTGTGCTTCTGCAGTGCTTTTTGCATAACTGTATCTAGAAGTGATAGATTAGTTACCAGGAATGAGGTAGGCTAATCATAGAAAACACTTGTATTAGAAAGGGAAATTACATCGGGTACATAACAGTCCCTGCTAGACAGTAGCTGTGAAATTCTTCTGGAAGAATGTTCCCAGATCATCCTTCCCTAGACGTGGGAAAGTTGAATGACCAAGTCTGTTCTGCCCAGCACATGGTTCTCTACTAATGCTTGTTTTGCTCTGGTCTGTTCACCATCCTTGACCCCTTCTGAAGAGGGCCGCTTGTTCCAGATGAAGGGAGCACCATATCAAGGCGCTCAACATAATCACGTGTTGCTTCTGGGAATTACAAATGGTACTTTCTTTTGGAAAAATGTTTACAATTGTCGTAAAGTTAAACATACACGTGACCTGTGAATGTACAATTCTACTCCTAAGTATATGCCTGAGAAAAAAGGTAGTATATGTCCACACAAAGACTTGTATAAAAATATCCTTAGCAGCTTAATTCTTAATAGCTTAAAAGAAAAGAGCAACAGTGAAATTCATGACTAGGATAATAACTTGAAAAAAACATAGCACTTTCATACAATGACATAGTATTCATCAATTAAAAAGAACCGCTGGTATATAAAACAATATAAATGGCACAAAACATTAGTGTAGGCAGGCAAACGAAAGAGTTAATGCTGTATAATTCCATTACATGCATCACTTGGTGTACATTGCCTCTAGGGGATAAATATAGGGGTAGATATTCCAGAGATATGGGTATATTTGATTTGAAGAAGAAAAATATAAGAGGTTGAGCCAATGTATTTTCCCACTGACAGCTTATAAAATTTTTCATTAAATAGCATTCAATCAACAATTGATATCATAAAACTTTATAAACTTTTGCTTATTTGGATGAGATAAAACAATTTTTAATTGTGGTTTTGATTTGTATTTCCTTGATTCTAGATGTGGTTGAGTTTTGTGCACGTGCTTTCGGCATTTATCTTGAGAACATGTATGAAATGGTTGCATCTGCTTGCCTACATAAAAGGAAGAAATTTCTTTCTTTCACTGTAATCATTTTAGCAGATTGCCTGTGAAGCATATCACTTTCTGGTTTAATGCTTATTGAATAATAAAATTGTTTTCTCTTCTACTTTTGTGGAGATGCTTTTTCTGGTTTTGGAGAAGATTTTGCTTTTAATTATATTTCCCCAATAATACCTAATGCCATTATCCCCAATACACTGATGATAAACCTGGAACATGAAGAAGAAAAGCAAATTATCCAAATTCACATAGGTAGTAACTGGGCATAGCCAAGACCCAAACTTGGTAGTCTCACTCTCAAACACATTCTCTTAGCCATTACATAATCTAGGTTTCAAACACTCCCTCTTTCTACTAATCCATATCACCTTCTTGACAATTCAAGGATTGTAAGAAGTTTAGGAGAGAAATTTAATTCGTTTTACACTCCAAACAATTAGCTCAGTAAAAATAAGCCATGAATTCCTGCTGAGAAATACATACACACACAAATATGCATATACCTTTTTTAGAGGCATTACTGACTCCTTTCCCCCACTTGAAGGCCATCTATTTAAATTTAAGTGTTTAGGAACCTGTTTTTTTGTTTGCTAAAAGCTTCTGGGAGCAATAAACTAGAAATGAGTTGACTTTTGTTATGGGAATTTATTAGGCAAAAGATTACAGTTCTAGGAAGCAGATGTGACTCAAGCAATTGGGCTCCCATCTACCATATAGGAGGTCCAGGGTTTGATTCCCGGGGCCTCCTGGTGAAAGGCAAGCTGGCCTGCATGGTGAGCTGGCCTGAGTGGAGAGCTGGCCCTCTGTGAGACACAGAGGAGAGACAATGAAAGATGCAGCAGACCAGGGACCTGAAGTGGTGTAAGAGATTGAGCAGCCTCCCTCCACTCGGGAAGGTCCCAGGATCGATTCCTAGTGCTGCCCAGAGAGAAGACAAGCAAACACAGAAGAACACAAAGAAAGCAGACAGTGAGCCCAAGACAATGGGGGGGGGGGGGAATAAATAAATAAAACTTAAAAAAAAATAGAAATACAGTATAGTGTTGAATGTAGACAGGTTATTTTTTAAAAATGCTTACAGTTCTGAGGCTGTGAACATGTCCAAATCAAGGCATCATCAGAGATACTGTCTGAGTGAAGGTTGGCTGCTGGCGATACAGGATTTCTGTTCTGCCATGTTGCAAGACACAATGGTGGTTCTGTCAGGCTTAGGTTCTCCCTGGGCTCAGCTGTGGGCAATCAGGCATATGGCTCACCTCTTCCCTCTCCTCCAGGCTTCATCTCTTTCAGCCTTTCAGGGGCCTCTTTCTGTGACTGGTTCTCTGCTGATTCTAGCCTCTGGGATGTCTCTCTCAATGTCTTGGGGCTCCTCTGTCTCTGCTGCTTTTTCTTCTCTGTGTCTGTGTTTGCAGCTTTTTCTCTCTGCCCTTTATGAAGGACTCCAGCAAGAGGACCAGCACCTACTCAGGGTCATAGCTCACTGAAGCAAACCAGCCAAAGGCCCCAGACTACATCTAATCAAATCAAAGGGTCCCACACCCAGCGTCAAGAACAAGATCCCAGAATGGACCAGCTACAAGAACATGATCTTTTCTGGGATCCACAAAAAGCCCTAACTGTCTCAAAACTTCAGAGTCTTTTCTTTACTTTATAAGCAAACATACAGATTTTTATTGATTAGAGGCAATGGGAAGAAATTTACACTATAATGACCAAAAATGAGGAGATGGATAAGGTATTGTAAGAAATAAAAATCAATTTAGTTTTATGAAGATAGATTAGACAAGTTCCCAGTGTGAATAATCATAATGGATAACATTCTCTTTTTCCATATTAATTTTATTGAGAGATATTCCTGGCACTAATTCCTCCTTTATATTAGAGGATTAACATCCAGTGTTGATTTTGTATCTGTTGATCTAAGCCTTGGGCCAGCAGAGCTCAAATAATGAATTTCTATCTAAGGTATTTAGACCAATTATAATATATAAGATATATATACCTGACACCCCCCACCAAAACAAAAAACAAAAAACAAAAGCAAGGAAAAGTAAAAGAAAACTAGATAGTGTAATGGTTAAGACAATATATTTGGGGAAGCTACCAGGTTTGAATCTCAGCTATGCCCACTTAGTACCTGTACAAATTTGGAAAATTTGTTTAACTTCTCTGTGCCCCAGGTTGTTACCAGTGAATCAGGGGTAATAGCATTATATATTTTATTGAAGTCCTTTAAGAAATTAGGCAATTTTAATATGCATAAAGCTTCTGGAGCAAAGCATGGCAAACAGCAGTGATCAATAAATGATCACTAAGCCATGTGTTCTTGTGTGTGTGTGACCTGAAAAAGGCTTGAAATAGATGTTTATATTCCTGTAACTTCACAATTATTGCTTTCAGTTGATATAGCCATTATTAGTTGTTTTTTTAATTTTTCTTTTTAATGTAAGAAGTAAGAGGTAGACTTCAGTTCTACTACTCAAGAGGCCCCACAATTTTGTTATCTGTCAGATCATATAAGTGAGGGGGAAAAAAAGAAGTGGAATTAAAGTAAGTTATAAAGATGTCCTTCATATGAGTGAGGCAGTTCAAATTTAATGCAGAGTGATTTTCCTCAAAACTGACAATGAAGCCCGGGGCTTATGAGGCCGGATAGTATAGGGAAAGAGGGAAGACTGAGCCACGGCTGGGACCCATCAGAGAACATGGCTGTGAGGCCCCACCTGAAAGCCCACTGTGGGAACAAAGCTGAAAAGACCCCATGGAGACCCTGGGCTCAAAAGGAAGCCCCAGAGAACTCCATACAGGCTTCTCCATTGGTCCTGGAGAACTCCAAACA
>PVKH010040335.1:0-11082 GCA_004027955.1 Chaetophractus vellerosus | reverse complement strand
TGCCGACGTCTCCAGGGTTCAGGCTTCTGGATTCCTTTGTTCCCGGGGCTGCGTTTCTCTCCGGGCTTAGCTTGTTTCCTTCACGAGTTCAGCTGAAGACTATGAGACTCTCTGCGTTGCGTCTCTCCACAAGGCCAGCTGCGGCTTATCCGGCGATCGGCTCACTCCAGCATCAGAACTGCTTTTTAAATCTCCTTCTCCAAAATCTCCTCTCTGCTTCTCTCTAATCTCTGCTTCTACTTGGGTCCACCCCCACCGAGGGGTGGGGCTCAACGTCTCACTGACGTGGCAATTAACGCTCTACTCATAACTTAATCATGCCCAGATGAACAGATGAGCTTACAAACATAACCTAACTTATATTTTTGGAATTCATAATTAATTCAAACTCAAACCACTACAGGGAGCATGACAGGTAAATGTACTTTTTTTAATCAACTTTTAGAATCAACTCATCAACTTTCTAGGATCAACTTTTGGAAGGCTATTAAGTTTACAAAGAATGAATCCACCAAAACGAGAAAACATTTTTTTTTGAAAATCGTAAGACTTCAAAACTCAGAAGCTCGGCTTAGGTGCAACAAACATGAATATGATGTTGAGCAACTCTTGGCTTTTCCATAAAGTGAATAAAAGGCAAGTTTGACAGAGCACAGTAATCCTTAAAGCAGCAATTCTCGAATTTCCATGTGGCCCTGCATCTTTTATTTTTAAATAAGTAAGGCTAGAATGAGGTGAGTTTTGTTTTAAGAATATAATGAGTGGAACTAGAAAGACATGGGACTCTCTTCTCTCCCAGAAAAATAGCGAGAGGACAGGCTGAAATGGCCTGAAAAAAGATCTAGGGTTTAGGACACCAGGCAAAGGCTGGACACCACCTAGAAGAGAGAAGGACAAAGGAGGGGAATTATGATGGCAAAACTGTGAGTTGAAACCAGCAGCTGCTGTTGCTGGCACCCTCCCTCTCACTAAAGACAGTTAGATTCTTAGGCCTCTGAGCCGGCTACAGACAAAGGGGCGTTCCAGGCACCACTGCCCCAAGAAAGGGAAGAGAGAGGGACAGCAGCCTAAGATTGAATCAGCTTTTGGCCCACAGGTTTGGTCTGCTGTGTCCCACGAGCCCTTCCGGGCCAGGTGGGGCCACACCACTGTTTGCCTCAGGAGCCAGCAAGGGGCTAAAGATATACAACTCGCCCAGTGTCCTTCTCTACTAACTGGGCCTGATTGTTGAGGACACAGAGGGGAGTGGAATTATTTCCTACCCAGGGAAAATGGAGGGGAGCTGTCAGAGAAGGCTGGAGAACTGTCTCTGCGAAAGTTTGAATTACAAGGCTCTTGGCCTCCAGAAAGGAAGCTCTATCACATTGATCTGGTCTGTGTTGCAGCAAATACACTCGGACTGGAACTGAACTGAGAGGGCTGTCAAAGAGCTCCATCTGTGGCTGACGAAAGAAGTGCACGTGAGGAAATTAAAAGTAACTAAGTGAGAGAGGCTTTTACCCTCCTTTACAGCCTCCCTCCCCAAGGCCCTAGGAAACAGGTCAGCAACCCATTACTGGGTCCAGGGCCCAGTTGTTTTTTTTTTTTTTTAAAGATTTGTTTTTATTTATTTATATACCTCCCCTAGCTGCTTGTGCTTGCTGTATTCATCTGCTTTGCGTTTTTCCGTGTCTGCTCGTCTCCCCCAGCTGCGCATCCCGCTGAGTCAGCTCACTGCGTGGCGGCTTGCCTGCTCCAGGAGGCCCCGGGAACCGAACCCAGGGCCTCCCGTGTGGTAAACCAGAGCCCTACCAATTGAGCCACAGCTGGTTCTCTCAGTTTTGAACAGCTAACAGAGTCAATCCTAACAATCTAGGTAGAACCAAGAAACAAAGAGCAGCAGTAACACACAGACTCTTGCTACTAAATCCCTATGAAAGAGAGAGAAATTGAGCATCAGAGTAAACTCACCATCCTAATCAGATGCCTAGACAGCAGCCAAAAATTATGAGCTATACTAAGAAAACGGAAGATACAGGCCAAGAAAAGGAATTTATCAAAGCCCCAGAAGAGACACAGGATTTGGAACAACTAATTAACGAGAAGCACAGAAATTTCCAAAATCAAATTAATGGATTGAAAGACAATATGGCTAAAGAGATATGTGACATCAAGAAGAGATTGAGTGAGCACAAAGAAGAATCTGAAATCGTGAACAGAAAAGAAACAGAGCTTATGGGAATGAAAGGCACAATAGGTGAGATCAAAAACACATTAGAGGCATATGACAGCAGAATAGAAATGACAGGAGAAAGAATAAATGATACCAAAGACAGCTGAAATTGAAGAGAGAAAAGAATGGAAAAAATTGAGCAGAGACTCAGAGAGTTGGATTACAACACGAAAAATGCAACAGCATACGCATCATGGGAGTTCCAGATGGAGAAGAGAAGAGATAAGAGGCAGAAAGAGTATTAGAGGACATAATAGCTGAAAATTTCCCAACTCTCACAAAAGAAAGGAACTTACATGTCCAAGAAGTACACTGTACCCCAATCAGAATAAATCTAAATAGGCCTGCTCCAAGACACATGCTACTCAGAATGTCAGATGTCAAAGATAAAGAGAAAATTCTAGAGCAGCAAGGGAGAAGCAAACCATCATGTACAAGGGACGCCCAGTAGGACTTAGTGCAGATTTCTCATCAGAAGCCCTGGAGGCGAGATGACAGGGGTATGATATAATTAGGATACTGAAAGAAAAAAACTGCCAGCTGAGAATTCTTTATCCAGCAAAATTGTCCTTCAAATACAAAGATGTGTTAAAAATATTCACAAAAAAAAAAGAAACTAAGATTTCGTAAAAAAGAATCCACCTTTGTATTAAATATTAAAGGAAGCCTTACAGCCTGAAAGAAAAAGACAGAAGAGAGAGGTTTGGAGGAGAGTATAGAAGAAAGAATAGCAGAAAGGATAACCAAAATAGTGAAAAGACAGACAAAAATATGACTTGACACAGGAAAACCAAAGAGTAACATGGTGGCAGTAAATAATGCATTTACAATAATATCATTGAATGTGAATGGATTAAACTCCCCAATCAAAAGATATAGGCTGACAGAAACATGAACCATCCATGTGCTGCTTTCAAGAAACTCGTCCTAGACCCAGGCATACAAACCAGCTGAAAGTGAAAGGTTGGAAAAAGATACCCGACACAATTAGTAACCAAAACAGAACAGGGGTGGCTATACTAATATCAGTCAAAACAGACTTTAAATGCAAAAAAATTATGAGAGATACAGAAGGCCATTATATATTAATAAAAGGGGCAATCCACCAGGAAGAAATAACAGTCATAAATATCTGTGCACCTAACCAGGGTGCCCCAAATACATGAAGCAATCTCTGGGAAAACTGAAGGAAAAATAGACATCTCTACAATAATCTTTGGAGACTTCGACACCCCACTCACATCACTAGATAGAACAACAAGACAGAAGATCAACAGGGAAACAGAACTTGAATATGATAAACCAGTTAGACCCAGCAGACATCTACAGAACACTGCATCTAAACTCAGCAGGTTACACATTCTTCTCAAGTGCCCATGGATCTTTCTCCAGGACAGACCACATGTTAGGATAGACAACATGGATGAACCTGGAGGACATTATGTTGAGTTAAGCAAGCCAGACACAACAAATACTGTATGATTGCATTACTATGAACTAAATATATTGTGTAACATATTGTATGATTCCATTTATATAAAATGTAAATGTAAATCAATTGATAAAGATGCAATTAGTTGTTATGTAAGGGTAGGGAAGGCATGCTAAGAGGTGTGGAGTTTTTCTTTTTGGAGTAATGAAATAATTCTTTAATTTTTTGTGATGATGAATGCACAACATTGTGATTATACTGAAAGCCATTGATTATATATTTTAGATAGATGTATAGTGTATGAATATATCTCAATAAAACTGCTAAAAAATAAGTAGTGCAAGAATATCCAGAAATAGAAGCTATGTACAGCAGGGGAAACAGAGATTGAGAGGTGAAGAATTTTCTTGTTTGTCTGTTTCTTTTTTTATAATGATTATCATTGGAATAATGAAAATGCTCTAATAATGATTGAGGTGTTGAATGCA
This sequence comes from Chaetophractus vellerosus, assembly GCA_004027955.1. Classification (NCBI taxonomy): domain Eukaryota; kingdom Metazoa; phylum Chordata; class Mammalia; order Cingulata; family Chlamyphoridae; genus Chaetophractus; species Chaetophractus vellerosus. The sequence goes on along the minus strand of PVKH010040335.1, from coordinate 6,950 downwards.
CAATTATGTGATTATACCAAATACCATTGATTGTACACTTTGGATGAACTGTATGCTTTATTAAGGTGTATCAATAAAATTGATTTGTTGGGGGGAAAAAAGAAAAAAGAAAAGCAGAAAAAGAATATAATGAGTGACCAAGAGCAATTTCATGAAGTGATCCAAATAAAGATGCTCCTATGCTTAAACAAAGTACAGTATTTTTCACATAGGCAAGCTATTGATGCTGTGACCAAACCATGTGGCTCACAGTTTCATTAAGATTACTAGAGTCTTTAGATTAGATGACGAAGAGGTGGCCTTTCTAGCCCAGCTTCCCCTATTCTTAACTTGTTATTAACTTTCTACTGAAGCTTGTGGTATAATTAGCCGACATCAGGTAAATGCTTTTGCCAGATGAGGTTTGCATTCTGTTATGTTAGACCCATCAGAGGGACCTGGACACTAAAAAAATCTAGGTCAATAATTTATAGGATAGGGGCCGGCTCGATAGCCCAGTGGATAGGGCGTCGGCATACCGCATGGGAGGCCCTGGGTTCGGTTCCCGGGGACCTCTCCTAGCGGGCAGACCGCCTTGAGAATGGCAAGCCGCCATGGGCGGGCCGGAGCCGCCGTCGGCAGGGCAAGAAGCTGCCGCGGACATGGCAAGAGCCGCCACGGGCAGGGCAGGTTGCCCGCGGATGGAGCGCAGCCAGCCACCCGTGAACTGAAAGCCGGCCGTGAACAGACGCAGAGACCGCCCGCGAGCGGGGAAAGCCGCGCCTGCGCAGTGTCCAATCTCGGTGCGTCGCCGCAGCGGGGGGAAGGGGAGATATGTAATAAAATAAATAAATCTTTAAAAAAATAATAATAATAATAATTTATAGGATAGATCTGAGGTGTACCAGGACTTAGGTAATGACCTTTTCAAAGAAGAATTTGTCAGCTTGAAGGTGGTAGTGTCTTTTCAGGGATGGAGCAGGTGAAGAGCCCACAGATACTACATATATTATAAACAAAACTAAGAGCAAAAAAAGGTCTTTTGCCTCAAGTGGGGAGGACAGTATAAAAATATTAATAAAAGAAAACAACATTCAGAATAAAAGTATATACAGGATGTTAAAACATTCATCTGCAGTTCCAAGCAGACCTCTTTGATCCTCTAAAACGTTTGCTTTCTTCTCCTTTTTGTTCTTTGAGCTTCTGTTGCTCTCCCCTATTGTGGAGACGAGGTTGTTTGTAAGTCTTCTTGTGGGACTGCTCTGTTTACATGTTCACTCAGAGAATCATTTTCTTTTTGTTTTTTTTAAAGATTTATTTTTATTTATTTATATATCCCCCCCTTGCTGCTTGTGCTCGCTGTGTTCATTTTTGCTTTGCGTTTTTCCGTGTCTGCTTATCTCCCCCTGCTGCGTCAGCTCACCGCGTGCGGCGGCCTGCCTTTGCCAGGAGGCCCCGGGAACCAAACCCGGGGCCTCGGAGAATCATTTTCTTTGGCTTGCCCCCACCGTTCCAGCTTTCCTTTGTGTGGCTTGAGGGGACGACAAGCTTGCTTTGGGGTCAAACACTGGTTTCTTACTGGAGACTGGAGACTGCTCTGCCTCAGCCGTCCACTCAGGTGGGGTAATGGCAGCAGCTGTACCTCCCTGTGTGTCCCAAGCACATCCTGGCCTTTTGGGGCACTCCCAGATATGATTGCATGTGGAGGCTGTCTGGCTGGAGTCTTGGCCAGTGAGAGTTTATGCTCATTAGCTTTAGTAGCAGCTGAAAACCTGACATGAATTTTTGTTGCTGTGAAAAGGGCTTGACTGACTGCTTTGGACACAAGATGCTCTGGTTTTCCTGCTGCTCCTGATCCTGACTTACTTCATCTCCGAATGACCCTACCTGGAGTCAGGGTGCCCGTGGAATGTCTTGCTCCTCCTCCATGCTTTGGTAGCGTGGCCCCCTGGGCCAGCCTCTTGGCCAGGTTCTGCGGGTTGCTGGGCTTGAAGGAGTCCCGCTCCTCCAGGGAGGGATGCTCATCCTTACCTGCAGCCCAAGCAGTCACACGCCCTCAGCAGCACTGTTCAAAACTCTGGCACCCTGTAATAAGTTTCAATTTCAGGAACTAGTCTTCCAACTTTATTCTTCCTTTTCAAGATGGCTTTAGCTATTTGGGGCCCATTACCCTTCCATATAAATTTCTTTTCTTTTTTTTTTTTTAAGATTAATTAATTTTTCTCCCCCTCTCCCATCATTGTTCGCTGTGTCCATTTGCTGTGTGTTCTTCTGTGACTGCTTGTCTTCTCTTTAGGCAGCACAGGGAGCCGATCCTGGGACCTTATAGAGTGGGAGAGAGGTGCTCAATCTCTTGTACCCCCTGAACTCCCTGGTCTGCTGTGTCTCTCATTGTCTATCCTGTCTCTCTCTTTTCAATTTATTTATTTACTTTATCCATTTTAAACCCCACCCTCCCCGTTTTTGCTGTTTTGTGTCCATTAGCTGGGCAATTCTCTGCGTCTGCCTCCTGCATTCTCTTCTCATCCTTATGTCTTCACCGGGATTTGATCCTGGGGGCCTTCAATGTGAGAGAGAGGTGTCCTACCGCCTGTGCCACCTCAGTTCCTGTTTTTTTCTGTGTGTCTTGTCTTGGCTTTCCCCTGTCTCTTCTGCTACGTCATTATCCTGCTGTGTGGCTCAGCGGGGTCTGGGGGCCCGCACCTTCTATATTTTTCTTTATTTTACTGGGAGGTCTCAGGGATTGAACCCAGGCCCCTCCATATGGAGACAGACACCCAACCATTTGAGCCACATCTGCCCCCCATGTCTCTCTTTGTTGTGTCATCTTGCTGCACCAGCACTCTTGCGTGGGCCACTTCTCTGCTTGGGCCAGCTTGCTTTCACCCAGAGGCCCCAGGAATCGAACCCTGGACCTCCTGTATGGTAGACAGGAGCACAATCGCTTGAGCCACATCTCCTTCCCCCCTTCCATATAAATTTGATGATTGGCTTTTCCATTTCTGCAAAGAAGGTTGTTGGCTTTTTATAGTATTGTGTTAGGTCTATGAATTGCTTTGGGTATGATTGACATCATAACGATATTTAGTTTTCCAATCCATGAACATGGAATATCCTTCCATTTATTTTGGTCTTTAATTTCTTTTAGCAGTGTTTTGTAGTTTTCTGTACAAGTCCTTCACATCCTTTGTTAGATTTATTCCTGGATACTTGATTCTTTTAGTTGCTGTTGTAAATGGGATTTTTTCCCTTGATTTCTTCATCTGATTATTCATTACTTATGTATAGAAATACTACTGATTTTTGGGTGTTGATCTTTCACCCTGCCACTTAGATGAAATCATTTATTAGATGTAGGAGCTTTGTTTCTGATTTTTCAGGATTTTGTGTATATAGGATCATATCATCTGCAAATAGGGAAAGTTTTACTTCTTCCTTTCCAATTTGGATGCTTTTTATTTCTTTTTCTTGCCTTACTGCTCTAGCTAGAACTTCCAGTATGATGTTGGGTAACCATGGTGACAGTGGGCATCCTTGTCTTGTTCCTTATCGTAGAGGGAAAGCTTTCAGTCTTTCACCTATTGAGTATGATGTTAGCTGTGGATTTTTTATATATGCCTTTTATCATGTTGAGGAAGTTTCCTTCTATTCCTAGTGTTTTAAGTGTTTTTGGGAGTGCTGGATTTTGTCAAATGTATTTTCTGCATCAGCTGAGATGATGATGTGTTTTTTTCCCCTTCATTCTGTTAATGTGGTGTATTACATTGATTTTCTTATGTTGAACCTTCCTTGCACACCAGGGATAAATTCCACTTGATCGTGGTGTATAATTATTTTATTATGGTGTTGGATTTGGTTTGCTAGTATTTGGCTGAGGATTTTTGCCTCTATATTCATAAGAGATATTGGTCTGTAGGTTTTTTCTTTGTGTGTGTGTGTGTGTGTGTGTGTGTGTGTGTGTGTGTGTGTGTGGTATCTTTATCTGGCCTTGGTGTGAGGGTGATATTGGCCTCGTAGAATGAATTAGGGAGTATTCCCTGTTATTCAAGTTTTTGGAAGAATTTAAGGAGAATTGGAGTTAATTCCCCTGTGAATCCATCTGTCCTGGGCTTTTGTTTGTTCGGAGGTTTTTGATAACTGATTCAGTTTATTTACTAACATTTGACTTGGTGAGATCTCCTGTTTCTTGTGAGTCAATGTAGGTAGTTTGTGTGTTTCGAAGAATTTGACCATTTCATCTAGGTTATCTAATTTATTGGCATACAGTTGTTCACAGTGTCCTCTTATACTTTCTTTTTATTTCTGTGGAGTTGGTAGAAATGTCCCACTTTTCATTTCTGATTTTTATTTGTATCCTCTCTCTCTCTCTTTTTTTTTTTTTTCTTTCTAGATAAAGCTTTGTCAATTGATCTTTCCCAAGAACCAACTTGTGGTTTTGTTGATTCTCTCTATTGTTTTTTTGTTTCCTATTTCATTTATTTCCAACCTAATCTTTATTTCCTTCCTTATTCTATCTTTGGGCTTAGTTTGCTCTTCTTTTTCTAGTCCTTCCAGATTTGAGGTTAGGCCTCTGATTTGAAGTCTTTTTTTCTTTTTTAACATAAGCATTGAGAGCTATAAATTTCTCTTCTTCGCACTGCCTTTGCTGCATCTCATAAGTTTTGGTATGTTATATTTGCATTTTCATTTGCCTCAAGAAATTTCCTCTTTAACCCTATTGGCTATTTAAGGAGTATGTTGTTTCATTTACATGTATTTCTGGATTTTCAATTTCTCCCTCTATTATTATTTCTGGCTTCATTCTGTTGTGTTTGATGACTATACATTCTATGATATCAATATTTTTGAATTTGAGACTTGTTTTGTGACCTAACACGGTCTACCTTGGAGAATGATCCATGTGCACTTGAGAAGAATGTGTGTTCTGTTTTTGTTGGGTAAAGTATTTGGTGTATGTCTGTTAGGTCTAGTTGAGTGTCGTTCAAGTATGGTATTTCCTTATTGATCTTTTTTTTTTAAATAAAAAAAAATGTAATCCTTTATTTTATTTTATTTTTTAGGTACTGGGGTTGGGATTGAACCTGGGACCTCATGTGTAGTATGCCGGTACTCAACTACTTGACCTATACCGGCTCCCCTTAATAATCTTTTGACTAGATGTTCTATCCATTATTGAAAGTGATGTATTAAAGTCTCTGACTTAATATAGAGCCGTCAATTTTGTTCTTTTAATCTGCCAGTATTTGCTTCATTTATTTTGGGACTCTGCTGTTAGATGCGTATATATTTAGTCTATTTTATCTGATATTAGTATAGCCACCCCAGTTCTCTTTTGGTTACTACTTGCATGGCATATTTTTTCCCATCCTTTCGCTTTCATCCTACTTGTATCTTTGAATTTAAGGTGAGTCTCTTGAAGACAGCATATAAATGGGTCATGTTTTTTTAATCCACACTGCCTATCTCTGCCTTTTTTTTTTTTTTAAAGATTTATTTATTATTTATTACATATCCCCTCCCCCCCTTTCTGCTTGCTCTTGCTGTGTGTCCATTCGCCTGCGTTTCTCTATGTCTGCTTCTTGTCTCCCCCCATCCCCGCGGCGACGCGCCGAGTCGGCCCTCCACGGCGGTGGCTCGTTCCGTTCCAGGGTGGCTCCATTCCGTTTCCACGGGGGGCTCCGCTCCATGTTTTGCGGGCAGCAGTCCTCCATGTTTTTGCGGGCTGCCGGCCTCCGCTTTCGCGGGCAGCAGCTCCGCACTTCACGGGTGACCTTGCCATGCCCGTGGGGGCTCAGCCCTGCCCGTGGGGGCTTTTTTTTTTGCCCTGCCCACGGCGGCTCTGCCCCGCCCACGGCGGCTTGCCTTTCTCAAGGCCGTCTGCCCGCTCGGAGAGGTCCCCGGGAACCGAACCCGGGGCCTCCCATGTGGTACACCGGCGAGCTCTTTATCCACTGAGCTATCTAGCCGGGCCCTATCTCTGCCTTTTGAAGGAAAGTTTAATCCATTTACATTTAAAGTCACTACTGATAATACAGGACTTTCTTCTGCCATTTTGTTATCTAGTCTTTATAAGTCTTTTATCTCTTTTGTCCCTCAATTCTCTCATTAATTCCTACTTGTATAATTATTTGATTTTTTGTGTTGTACCATATTGAGTGCCTTCTCATTTCTGTTTGGATATACTTTTCATCCATTTTCTTTGTGGTTTTCATGGGGTTAAACTCTAACATCCTAAATATGAAACAATCATATTTGGTTTGATACTAACTTAACTTCAGTAGCATGCACTTATACTTTTCTTGTACCCTCATCTTTTTTTGTACATTACCACTTTGTCTTTGTACACTGTATGAGTGAAACCATAGATTTATCATTACTTTTTATACATTTGCCTTTTAGCACTGGTAGGAAATAAGAAGTGGAGCTACATACCAAACAATACGTTACAATCATACTGGTGTTTATAATTACCCAAATGGTTACCTTTACCGCAGGTCTTTACCTGTTCACACTATTTGGGCCACTGTCTGGTGTCCTTTCCCTCAGTCTGAAGAACTCCCTTTAGCCTTGCTTGTAGGGCGGGGCAAGTGGTGATGAACTCCCTCAGGTTTTGTTTATCTGAGAATGTCTTATTCTCGCCCTCATTTTTGAAAGAAAGATTCACGGGATATAAAATCCTTGCCTGACAGTTGTTTTCTTTTAGTACTTTAAGTATTTCAGTCCACTGTCTTATTGCCTCCATGGTTTTGGATGAGAAATCAGCACTCGAACTAATTGGGACTCCCTTGTCCCTAACACGTAGCTTTTCTCTTGCAGCTTCCAGAACACTATCCTTGTCCTTTGCCTATGACAGTGTGATCAATATATGCTGAGGCATATTTTTATTCATGCTTATCCTGTATGGTGTCCTATGGGCTTCTTGGATGTGCATATTCGTGTATTTTGCTAAGTTTGGGAAGTTCTCTGTCGTT
>PVKH010040334.1:0-11085 GCA_004027955.1 Chaetophractus vellerosus | reverse complement strand
TAATGTTCCAATATCAGTGTTATTATGAGGATTAAATAAGTTAATATGTGTACGTTGTTGGCACGTATGAAGTATTGCAATAATTTTAGATATTATTAACAACAGCTTTACTAAGTAGAGAAGTAAATTTTCTCTGTAAAAACGTGTCCAGAATTTCTTTTTTTGCTGGGAAGCTCTATGATGAGACATAGTTTGTCACTGCTCAGATCATATTGACCTTTAGTGTTAATTCTTGTTAATAGGAAAATATTTCCCAGAAGGAAAATATGAATGATTTGGTAGTTAAGACATACAAAGCTGTGTTTTTCTCTATGCCATAATGGTCTTGAGCAAAACTTGGCCCAAGTCTGAAAACATAAAATCCCTGAGCCAATCATTAACTTATTCTCATCTCTGAATTGTCTTTAATTCCATAGGTGACAAGAATGAAAAAGATATGACATGTACTCAAGAAAAAGAATTAAGTTTCCTTTCACTCAAAGAGCTCTCCTACTGGAAAATCTGGGAACAGGTGGCTTGTGAATTAACTGAGAATCAGGACCATCGAGTAACTCTTCAAAGGAAAGATTTCCATTTCTCAGAGGATGCTTCCCCCTGTCAGGGATGGGATGAAGCCTCTACTCGGGATTCTCAAATTGAGAATTTGGTGAACTGTCTTCAAAGGGATGGTCTCATCAACTTAGAGACTCAAGAGTTTCCAGCCTGGAAATCTGTAAAACCAGTCTCCATTCAAGAAAATTTATCGAAAGCCTTTGTGAATGAGTTATGGAGTATCCAAGGAAGATACAAGAAACTCAATATGGAAGATGCACAATATAAATGTGATTGGAACAATTATGGCTTAAGCTGGATATCACTCTTCCAAGATGATCACAGTCTACCTGAAAGAGAGAAACATTGTAACGATGAGTGTAGAACAGGCTGCATTACAAAGTCAATACTTTATCACTCTTGCCCTGGTGAGAATGGCTTCAAAAGTAATGAATGTGGAAATGGTTTCAGAAATGATTCAAACCTTCGCACTCATCCAAGAGTCTACTTGAAAGAGAAACCCTATAAATGTCGTAAGTTTGGTAAGGGTTTGAAGCAGAGTGTCCATCTTGACAGACATCAAAGAATCACCACAGGAGAAAATGCCTTTAAAAGCATTGAGTATAATCAGGGCTTCAGGCAGAATGCACACATTTGCAGCCATCTCAAAGTCCACATGGAGGAGATGCCGTACAAATGCAATGTTTGTGGGAAGAGATTCAGGTACAAATCAGTTCTTCTTATTCATCAGGGAATGCACACAGGACAGAAACCCTATAAATGTGAGGAGTGTGGAAAGGCCTTTGGTCGAAGCTCAGACCTGCTTGTCCATCAAAGAGTCCACACTGGTGAGAAACCATATAAATGTGGTGAGTGTGGGAAGGGCTTCAGTTACAGCTGTGTGCTTCAAGTTCACCAGAGGTTGCACACTGGAGAGAAGCCCTACACATGCAGTGAATGCGGCAAAGGATTCTGTGCTAAGTCTGCACTTAGCATGCATAAGCATCAGCATGTCCACCCAGGAGAAAAACCCTATAACTGTGGCGAGTGTGGGAAGGGATTCAGTTGTAGCTCACACCTTAGCAGTCATCAGAAATCACACACAGGAGAGAAACCCTACCAATGCGACAAGAGTGGTAAATGTTTCAGTCATAACTCATACCTTCATGCTCACCAGAGAGTTCATACAGGGCAGCGCCTCTATGAATGTGATGTGTGTGGTAAGAGTTTCAGTTACAGCTCAGGGCTTCTTATGCATCAGAGACTGCACACAGGAGAGAAACCCTACAAATATGAGTGCGGGAAGGGCTTTGGCCGAAGCTCGGATCTCCATGTCCATCAGAGAGTCCACACAGGAGAGAAACCCTATAAGTGTGTCGAGTGTGGGAAAGGCTTCAGGCGGAATTCAGACCTTCAAGATCACCAGAGAGTCCACACAGGAGAGAAACCCTATAAATGTCCTGAGTGTGGCAAAGGCTTCAGTTATAGCTCAGGGCTTCTCATTCACCAGAGAGTCCACACAGGTGAGAAACCATATAAATGTGAGGAGTGTGGGAAGGGCTTTAGGTGTACCTCAAATCTTCATAAGCATCAACGAATGCACACTGGAAAGAAACCCTACATGTGTGATCAGTGCGGCAAGCGTTTCAGGTGTGCCTCAAATCTTCGCACCCATCAGAGTTTGCACACAGGAGAGAAACCCTACATATGTTATGAATGTGGAAAGGGCTTCAGATATGGCTCAAGTCTCCTTAGTCATAAGAGAGTCCATACTGGAGAGAAACCATATAGATGTGAGGTGTGTGGAAAGGGCTACAGTCAGAGCGCAAATCTTCAAGGTCATCAGAGGGTCCACACTGGAGAGAAACCCTATAAATGTGAGGAATGTGGGAAGGGCTTTAGTCGAAGCTCCTGTCTTCATGATCATCAGAGAGTCCACACTGGAGAGAAACCCTATAAATGTGAGGAGTGTGGGAAGGGCTTTGGTCGAAGCTCCTGTCTTCGTGCTCATCAGAGAGTCCACACTGGAGAGAAACCCTATAAATGTGAGGAGTGTGGGAAGGACTTTGGTCGAAGCTCCTGTCTTCGTGTTCATCAGAGAGTCCACACTGGAGAGAAACCCTATAAATGTGAGGAGTGTGGGAAGGGCTTTGTTCAAAACTCCTATCTTCGTGTTCACCAGAGAGTCCACACTGGAGAGAAACCCTATAAATGTGAGGAGTGTGGGAAGGGCTTTCGTCGAAGCTCCTGTCTTCGTGTTCATCAGAGAGTCCACACTGGAGAGAAACCCTATAAATGTGAGGAGTGTGGGAAGAGCTTTCGTCGAAACTCCTGTCTTCGTGCTCATCAGAGAGTCCACACTGGAGAGAAACTATAAATGTAAGGAGTGTGGGAAATGCATCAGTTATAGCTCAAGTCTGTGAAATCATCAAACAGTGCATTTAAGTGGGAAACCTTAGAAGTAGATGTGAATTGAGGACCTCTAGCTAGAACTGAAAACTTTATATTCTTCTGAGAGTCAACAAAGGAGAAAAACTCTGAAAATAATATGTGTGAAGGGCTGCAGTAGTGGCTGAATTTTTCATAGCCAACAGCTTGTCTGCATAGAAAGCAAAGATCTGAAAATTTGATGAATAGGGTAAGCATCTCGGTTTTCAACAAAGGTCCATTACACAGCAGAATTGTCCTTCAGAAAGTGGTGTGTTGGTGGCTTCAGTAAAAATCAACCACATTCATCAGACTTGGCCTAGGAGAAGACTTTTATAAATTATAGGAGTGAGAATGTGTCAAAGGTGCAAATTATTGACATTCTGGATTCCTTGTGGGGTAAAATACCTATAAATAGGACAAGTGTAGGAAAAATTTGTCACCTTCCTGAAACCAGGATGATACTAACATTTATTGAAGCTATAGCAAAAGCCCTTCCCTTGGCAAGCCTGAGTGATGTGTCTCCATCACATTTTTATCATGTATTTTTCTGATTGCATATTGCCTCAAAAAGGTAAGCCTCAGGAATATTTTATTTAATCAAGTTTAAAAAACAATCCTACTGGGATTGCATTGAACGTGTAGGTTAATTTGGAAAGACCTTTCATCTTCAAAATGCTTTTTTTTTTTTCCATTTTGAAAATACTATTTGTTTCCACTTAAACGATACTATTTTTTATGACTTCATTAATATCTTTTAGAGATTTCTAAAATAGGTTCTGAATATTTGTTAAGTATATTTCTAGGAATTTGTTTTATTGCTATCATGAATATATTTTAACCAACCCCATTTCCCCTCATTTTTTTGCATATAAGAGAAATGTTAGAATATTTTTAAAAAATCAGAAATACCATTTTTAATGGAAACATGCACATTAATGCATTATCAGTGAAACTGAAAATAGGTGCAGTCTTTTTGGAAATAATTTGTCAGTGCATCAAATTCACTTTGCATAACCTTGTGGCAATAAATGTGTAATAATTTATCCTTGGGAGGTAGAAACACTTGTGGGGAAAGATGTATACATCTATCTGAGTTTTGTGGCTTTTTTTTTTTTTAATGAAAGCATTAAAAAGTTAATACATCAAGTGTCCATTGGTAGGCAGTTGTTTAAGTTAAGGCAGTTGTATACAAGGGAAAACCACTAAAAATATTCATGTACACCTCTGATGACATTGAAGGTTTCCCACAAACAGTAGCAAAGTTTTAGAACGGCATTTAGAGTATGACTCTATTTGGTTAATACATATGTTTGTGGGCGTGGATATGCATATAGAGAGAAAGAAGGAAAGACAAAAAGGGAAGGAGGGAAGGAAAAGTGTGGAAGAGGTCAGTATCATAACTAATCTCTGGCAGGCAGGATTTGGGATGTGTCATACATTCATTTTACTTATGTATTTTACATTTTAACAAGGGGCATATATCAACTTTGAAAATAACAGTAAAGCTTTTTTTTCCCCCATTAGTTTGGTGAAGCAGTCCATTACAGTCAGAGATCCACATTATAACCTCTATTAATTTTTAGCATTTTCTTCTGTTTAATTAGTACCAACTCTAAATTTAAGGCTTACAAATAAACTGTGAAATTGGTGATGTGGACGCCTTTCAGAGGCTGCATTGTTTTTGCTAGTTGGTGGTAGATGAGGTGGCCTGGATAATTGAGAGGAGCTTTGGCGTTTTCATTCTGCATTCTAGTCTCTCAGACTAGTAATAAGCCGATGAGCGTGGCTTCAAAGAGAGTGGTGCCCCCACGAAGTGCTCCCTCCTCTCTGACTTCATCAGGTGACTCAGGAGACCTGGGGGCTCCCCTGGGCTGATCCCCTTGTTGCTGCCTCAGGCTACCAAGCAAAGAAATGTAAATTGTAGATATATTGGTGTCAGGTGGGAGGACTTTAAACCTAAGTAAATAATGAAAGGACATATCCAGGGGACAGAAGCAAAGTGTTGATAATGGGGAATGGTTAGGTTTCAGAGAGGAGGCTTGAAAAACTGAAGTCATTTATAGAATGACAACAATATCATTCAGGTGGTGGACAGGAGTTTATATCCAACAGACCAAATGTAGACATGATCCTTGTCCCTCAGGTCTTCAAAATGTGTGGTTGGAAAGTTTAATTTATCCAGTGTTATCCCAAAATGAACAGAAGATTCTTAAAATTGTTTATCTTGGCAATTGTTTCTCTCTTCCATTTTTTGGAGGGAACAGCCAGATGTTAGTGATGCTGGAGGCATCTGAGTGTTTGAGTCTTGAAGCTTCCGAGGTGGCTATTGACATAGCTTTGGGCAGGAGGCCTCAGTTCCTCTCCACCTGCGCCTCTTCACAAGGCTGCATGGCAACTGACTTTCCCCAGGGTGAGTAACCAGAGAGGAGAGCAAGCCAGAGGCCAAAGTCCTTTTTTTTTAAAAAAAAAAAAAAAAAGATTTATTTTTTATTTATTATATATCCCCCCCTTTCTGCTTGTTCTCGCTGTGCTCATCTTCCGCGTTCCTCTGTGTTCCCTTGTCTCCTCCCGCTGCGGCAACCCGCCGAGCCAGCTCACCGCGCAGCGGCCTGCCTGCTTGCAGGGGCTTGCCCTGCTCATTGGGGCTTGCCCTGCCCTCGGCGGCTTTGCCCTGCCCGCGGCAGCCTGCCCTGCCCGCGGCGGCTTTGCCCTGCCCATGGCGGCCTTCCCTGCTCTGGGCTCGGTTCCTGGGGCCTCCTTGAGCAGGCAGACCGCCTTGAGAAGGCAAGCCACCACAGGCAGGGCAAGCCCCCGCGGGCAGGGCAAGCCGCCACAAGCAGGCAGGCAGGCCGCAGCGCGGTAAGCTGACTCGGCAGGTCGCCACAGCGGGGGGAGACAAGCAGACACAGAAGAATGCAAAAATAAACACAGCAAGAACAAGCAGAAAGAGGGGGATATATAATTAAAAAAAAAAAGGTACTCCAAAAAGAACCAAAACAATTTGGAGCTTTAGGTAAAAGGGAATAGCCCAGTTGGTAAAGTTTATCTTTCCTTCAGATTTGTGGATCACATCTAACATGATACACAAGATAGTGGGAGGCAAATTTGAGAGATAGAAATGGACAGGAAGGGTCAGTGGTGGAGTTTTGAAAGAAGACTTAGCTCAATGTTTAAAATATTGAAAGTTCGAAGCAATTGCAGTTTAAGATTAAAACCACAGCTACTGTTTATTTTGAGGACGCTCAACCACTGAGCATGAATATACACATTTATATCTTTTCTTTACTAATATGGTGCAGATACTTGAGGACCACAAGGCAAATCCTTCATTTTAATTATGACTGCTCACCCCTCTATATACCTCCTATTAATATGAGGATACCAAATTAAGCTAAAGAGGAAACTGGAGGTGATTTTATTAAGCAAGGCAAGAGTTTTTTCTTTCTTGAGACATTGACCAGTATTTATTCCATAAGACTATGCAGACAAGCAAGCTTGGATTCCTGCTAGGGGGGTGCATCCCATTATGTGGCAATAATTTTCAGTTTCTCCAGTGAAAAGACAGTGAAGGAATTGATTGTTTTATCCTCCTATGTTAAAAATACAACTACTTTGTTCGCTTAAATTTTACTGCACTTTGCTGACTTTCTTCCCCACAGTAGACTGTTGCTGTAAAGTGGGTGACTTGGCAAAGGGTACCGCGATATAAGAAAGACAAGACTAAGAGTTTAAGAGAAAGCTGGGGTCAGGGGGATAGCAGAACGGATCTACCAAGCTAGCCCCGAAGCACAGCCCAGCACTTTTATTAGCATAGCAAGGTTTCAGTTACATGCAGAGAAGCATGGCTAGTGCTCCTCAGATATTGCATGGGAGTTTATTGCAGGCAAAGCTCACACCTTTTGTCTATCTTATCCTTGAGTCTTGACGCCAGCAAGAGTTCAAACAGTGCTCTCAAGGTTTTCCTTTTGAGCAAGTTTCTGGTGTTCCAGACACTCTGTCTGTGTTCTCAAGCCAGAATTCCACTTCTCAAGGATTCTTCCCCATAGTAGACAATTAAATTTAATTTGGTGTATTCATAGAAATAGAAAAAAAGACAAATTACAGAATGGGAGAAAATATTTGGAAACCATATATCTGATAAGGGTTTAATATCCAGAATATACAAGGACTCCTACAACTCAACACCAAAAAACACAAACAACCCAATTAAAAATTGGGCAAAGCCCCCACAACTTCTCTAAAGTAGAATAAATAAATAGGCAAAAGACTTGAATAGACATTTCTCCAAAGAAGATATCCAAATGGCTAAAAAGTACATGAAACGGTGCTCAACATCATTAGCCACTAGGGAAATGCAAATCAAAAGCCACAATGAGATACCATTTCACACCCATTAGAATGGCTACTATAAGTGTGGGAAAGGATGTGGAAAAATAGGAACACTCATTCATTTCTGTTGGCAATGTAAAATGGTGCAGCTACTGTGGTAAAGAGTTTGGCTGTTCCTCAGAAAGTTAAGTGTAGAATTACCATATGACCCAGTAATCCCACTCCTAGGTATATACCCAAAATAATTAAAAGCAGGGACTTGAACAGATATTTGTGTACCCATTTTCATAGTGGCATTTTTCACAATTGCCAAAATGGAAGGAACTCAAGTGTCCAACTGATAAAAGGGTAAATAAAATGTGGTGTATACATACATTGGAATATTATTCAGCTGTAAAAAGGAATAAAGTTCTGATACATGCAACAACATGAATCAAACCTGAAGACATCATGTTGAGTGAAATAAGCCAGACACAAAAGGACAAATATTTTATGATCTCACTGTTATGAAAGAATTAGAATAAGCAAACTCATAGAATCAGATACTAGAATATAAGTTACTGGGGGCCAGAGTAAAGGTAGGGAATGGGGAGTTAATGCTTAAATTGTATGGAGTTTTTAGGGTGATGGAGAAGTTTTGGTAATGGATAGTGGTGATGGTAGCACAATACTGTAAACACGTATTTTTTTTTTTTTTTATGGTACCGGGGCCAGGGATTGAATCCAGGACCTTGTATGCAGGAAGCTAGCCCTCAACCACTGAGCCAGATTGGCTACCCTAAATTGGTTTTTTATTTGTTTGTTTTCTTGTTGTTTGTTTTTAGGAGGCACCAGGGATGAACCCAGAGGCTCCCATGTAGGAAGCAGGCATTCAACTTCTTGAGCCACATCCGCTCCCTGTGGACATAATTAACAGCACTGAATTATATATTTGAATGTGGTTAAAAGGGGAAATTTTAGGTTACATATGTTATATATTTTCTTGTTAGAGAAGTTGTGAACTTACAAAACAATCATGCACAATGTGCAGAATTCCCATATAACACTTTTCCACTGATATATGTTAAGAAATAAAATTGTAAAAAATTAATTTGACTCTACAGCAAAAAACAGGGAACCATAATATGTAAACCATGAGCTATAGTTAATCGTATAATTATAATAGTATTCTTTCATAAACTGTAACAGACAACACACGAATGCAAGCTGTTAGTAACAGTGGGGAGTATATAGGAACTCTGTATTTTCTGCATTATTTTTATGTAAACCTACAACTTCTCTAATTTAAAAAAAAGAAAGTAAGATAAACAGTATGTACAAACAAGAATATACAATAAATCTTATGATAAAGTCTTAATAATTGTCAATGCCTAAGGAAAAAAGAAAATCTAGAATTAAGATCCCAGATGATCTCAATATGGAAGACAGGGTGTGGGGGAAATAAAAAATAATGGCTTATTAAAGCATTTTTCTGGGGAATGGATGTAGCTCAGTGGCTGTAGTCCCAGTATAACTGGATTTTGTCAAGGTTTTTTGACTAAGCTACAAGAAATGAATTTCAAGAGCATGTTGGGTTAGTTAGGCCAGTAATTTATTAAGGAATAGTAAGAAGAGAAATGGGAGAAAATAACACTTCATAGGTCCCAGGTAGAGAAGAAGGGGCTGAAGAGTGATAAAGAGGGTTGATTTATAGAATGCAATTTCCCATTATAGATTATAAATCCCCAGGTTTTACTTGCATAGTGATCCAGGTGGGGGCAAAGAAGGCCAGAATAGGGCACAAACAGGCACTAGGAGAGGACAAAGACAAAAGAGAGCAAAAGGCCTTGTGATTGCTTTTTTTTTTTTTAACTTTATTTTGTACATTTAATAATTGAATATATAAACAATTAAAAATTAAAATTAAACACAGATGAATATATACACACATTTCTCAATTAAATGTACTGGATACATATAATTTTTTAAAAAATCAAACAATATGTTAGACAATATATTTGGTTCATAGTAATGCAATCATATAGTATTTGTCCTTTTGTGTCTGGCTTGCTTCACTCACCATGTCTTTCAGGTTCATCCATGTTCTCATATGCTTTACAACTTCATTTCTTCTTATAGCTGCATAGTATTCCATCATGTGGATAGACCACAGTTTGTTTATCCATTCATATTTTGATGGACACCTGGGTTGTTTCCAAGTTTTGGCAATCATGAATAATGTTGCTATGAACATCGGTGTGCAGATGTCTGTTTGTGTCACTGCTCTCAGTTCTGGGTGTATACCCGGTAGTGGTATTGCCGGGTCACATGGCAAGTCTATGTTCAACTTCTTTAGGAACTGTCAAGCAGTCCTCCACAGTGGCTGTACCATTCTGCATTCCCACCAACAGTGAATAAGTGTTCCTCTCCAACACTTGTAGTTCTCTGTCTTTTTAATAGTGGCCATTCTGATAGGTGTGAAATTATATCTCATTGTTGTTTTGATTTGCATTTCCCTAATAATTAGTGATGTTGAGCATTTCTTCATGTGCTTTTTGCCATTTGTATTTCTTCTTTAGACAAATGCCTATTCAACTCTTTTGCCCATTTTTTAATTGGGTCATTTGTCTTTTTACTGTTGAGTGTAACATCTCTTTATATATCCAGGAAATTAAACCCTTAAGGATATGTGATTTCCAAATATTTTTTCCAATTGAATTGACTGCCTTTTCACTCTTTTGACAAAGTCTTGTGAGGTGCAAAAGTGTTTAATTTTGAGGAGGTCCCATTTATCTATTCTTTTGTTGCATGTGCTTTGGGTATAAGGTCCAAGAAACCACCACCTACTACAAAGTCTTGAAGATGATTCCCTACATTTTCTTCTAGTAGTTTTATGGTCCTGGCTTTTATATTTAGGTCTCTGGTGCATTTTGAGTTGAATCTTGTATAGGGAGTGAGATAGGGGTCCTCTTTCAGTCTTTGGGTTATAGAAATCCAGTTCTCCCAATACCATTTGTTGAAGAGACTGTTTTGTCCCATTAACATGGACTTGGTAGGTTTCTCAAAAACCAGTTGACTGTATAGGTGAGGGTTTATTTCTGGGTTCTTAGTTCTAGTCCAGTGTGTCTATGTTTATGCCAGTACCATGCTGCTTTGACCACTGTAGCTTTGTAATGTTTCAAGATTAGGCAGTGAAATTCCTCCTACGTCACTCTTCTTTTTTAGAATGCTTTTGGCTATTCGGGTGCACTTACCCTTCCAAATGAATTTGGTACTTGCCTTCTATAATTCTATAAAGTAACGTGTTGGGATTTTGATTGGTATTGCATTGAATCTATAAATCATTTTAGGTAAGAGTAACATCTTCACGATATTTATTCTTCAATCCATGAACAAGGAATGTTGTTACAGTTTGATGTAATTATGAATTCTAAAAATCGATATTGAATCATGCTTGTAAACTGATCTGTTCATCTGGGTATGATTGGGTTATGATTAGGGCGTTGACTGGGCCACGTCAGTAGGGCATTGAGCCCTGCCTCTCAGTGGGTATGGTCTCAATTATAAAAGGCAAGGCAAAAGACAGAGGGAGCAGATTTTTGAGAAGCAGTTCTGATATTGGAGAGGACACCCCAGGAGGAGAGAAGTGAGCCGTTCACCTGCTAGTCTACAGCTGACCTTGTGGAGCAAACAGAGGAGCTAAGCCTGGAGAGAAGTGCAGCCCTGGGAAGAGAGGAACCCACAAAGCCTAAACCCTGGCAAACGTTGGCAGCTGTTTTGCTCCAACACGTGACAATGGATTTAGGTGAGGGAAGA
>PVKH010040333.1:0-11077 GCA_004027955.1 Chaetophractus vellerosus | reverse complement strand
ACGGTCTCTGCGTCCGTTCACGGCCGGCGCTTGATTCAGTTCGCGGGTGGCTGGCTGCGCTCCATCCGCGGGCGACCTGCCCTGCCCGTGGCAGCTTCTTGCCCTGCCCACAGCAGCTCTAGCCCGCCCATGGTGGCTTGCCATTCTCAAGGCGGTCTGCCCGCTAGGAGAGGTCCCCGGGAATCGAACCCGGGGCCTCCCATGTGGTATGCCGGCGCCCTATCCACTGGGCTATCGAGCCGGCCCCTAACGTAGTTTTAAAGCACCGCCTGGAAGAGCGGGTCTGAGGTTATCTAGGTCTGCCTGCGTGCAGAGCCAATACCACACTCATGGCAGGCATGGGCTTCCTTTCACAATGTAAACCAAAAAATCCTCTCCATTAAACACTGAGTGTCAAAGACCCAGCCCAGCATGCTAGAGGAGAACCATGAAAAATCAGACAAAGGGATGCCGGCTTTTTAGGAATGTAACCACTGCAGGAGACCCAATTTACCCACCCAAGTTCCACAGCCTCTGTCCCTTCAGGTGATCCACACCTGGCAACACAAGCCGTCACTCCCGAGTGGCCATTACAGACCCGCGTTGTGCTGGGGACCTTCCAGGCATGAGTCCTAATCCCCAGGACCACCGCGTGAGGTGGAAGCAGGTAACATCCCATTGCACAGATGAACAAACGGAGGCCTGGAGGATAAGCAACTTGCCCAGATTACACAGTGGATGGGGCGTGACATCGCCGTGGGGACCCCAGTGGCAGCATGCTGACCAAAAGTCACCAGCTCCCTCCCTGACCTCGTGTCTCTTACCACATTGCCAGTTTCCACCTGGAAGTAAAGTGTCTTTTCTTCACCTTCTTTCACTAACAGACAGAAGTCCCTAAAGGCAGGGGTCAGGTCTTCCTTACTTCCAAACTGCCCTCAGCCTCTCACCCAGCACCCTGGAAACAGCAGAGCCTCAGAAAATGTTTACTGTTGAATGGACAAACAACTTGCAAGAGGGGAAAAGGCAACTCTGTCTCTTCATTCAGATTTATTGAGTACCTACTATGTGTCACTCACAGTGTGGGACAGAAGGACACAAGTGAGTAAGCAGAGGCCCCGGTCTCATGGGGCTACGTCTGGAGAAGGAGATCCAAGAACCACAGGAATGAGCCATGATGGCACACAGACCTGCACATGCCAGGCCCCAGGAATCTAGCTGAGAAGCAGTCCCTGCCATCAAGGTGTTTACCAACTAAAGAAGGAAAACAGGACCACAAGAAAGAGTGAGAAAAGCATTAAAAAGGGAAAAGAAGGTTCCTCCACCCCAAGGTTCCACAGAGGTCGAATAAGAAGTGACCTGGCTCAGTAGGTTCTTCTTTTATAAGAATTCTTCTTCATGTCACTAAGCAGTAACAGAGTGAGCCAATATAACATAAAATGGAAATACAAGATGCCACTGCACCCCACTAGAGTGGCTAAGATTTTAAGAAGTGACAGCAGCAAATGTTGATGAGGAATGAAGCAACTGGAACTCTCAGACATCATTGGACCAACCACTTTAGAAAAAGGTCTGGCAGCTTCTTATAAAACTGCACATTTATCTACCCCACGGCCTGGCAATTCCACTCCTAGTTACTTGTCTGGAGGAAGGAGACATAATACCACGGCCTGGCAATTCCACTGCTCATTACTTACCTGGAGGAAGGAGACATAATGCCACGAGAAGTCTTGCTCAAGAACATTCCCAGCAACTACATTCAAAACAGCCAAAAACTACATAGTGTTTTTTTTTTCACTCAAAAAACATTATGCCGAGTGAAAGGAGATTTATACAAAGGAGTACATACTATTATAATGCCACTGGTATGAACTTCCTCTAAAACAGAAAAAACTAATTTCGAGAGAAAAAAGTCAGAAGAATAGTTGCCATTGGGGTGGGGCTGGGGTGAGGATGGACTGGGAAAGGGCACACGGAAACTTGCTGGGGTGCTGGGAGGGGTCTGTACCTATGGTATAATTGAGATATGTGCCTCTCAGTGTACATAAATCTTACTGCAAAAGAAAAGACTACAACCAAATAGAGAACTTGAACTAATGATATGCATGAAGGAACTGGAGAGAAGCACGTCTACTAATGTCTGCCAGTTACTTTGAATGCATCAAAGAAAATGGGAAAGAGAGGCAGCCAGAAAACAGGCAGGCGAATGGGCAGAGTATTTGATGAAGCAGAATAACATGTTCATTTTGGAACCTAAGCGGGAGGCATATGGTGCTCACTCTAAATTTCTTTCAACTTTTCTGTTTACTTGTGAATTTTCATAAAATGAAATGTTGGGGGGAGGGAATTAGAGCACATCCCAAACAACTTCATGCTAAAAGAATATCATTGCGAGTTTTCAGAGCTGCTTGCACAAAGCCTTGGTGTGTAGGTCAGGGAGATTTGGGGAGAAGAGGAGAGAAAAGGGAGGCCTTTGAGGTATTCAAGGCTGGATTTAAAAGCCACAGAGATAGAGATTCACTCTGGGGTCTGGGTTAAAACCAAAGTCAGAGCTGCCTGGGTCTGTATTCAGTTATCCTGCGCAAAATGTAATTTCCTGTTCCGCAGGATTAAGCACCTCTTGGACATGAAATCCCTCTCATTAAATAGCATCTTGATGAGTTAAGTGTAAATGACTCAGAAACAAATGGATTAAGTTTCTCGTCACACACACAGGCTTGAAGAAAGGAAAAGGAAAGAGAGAGGCAGACACCGCCAGTGGGGAAAGGATCTCTGTCTCAAACTGTGGACTAAAACCAACGTGTTGAGAAATATTTGATTGACTTGCTGATCTCCATCCCCTACAGCCCCTACACGGGGTGCTTCTTGGGCCCAGCTCTTTAATATTTAAATGACTTTGAAAAACATTTTTCCTCCTGGAAAGCACAGGGGAAAGGAAACGCTTTGAAGCCCTCCTCGTTATTTAATTATTCTTTTCAAAGGTAAGTCCGTATATTTTTATCCAATGTTAAATAAACATTTTCTTAAAATCATATGTTCAAAGCCTCTAGGCCTCTGATGTCAGTCGGGGATGTTTTTTGTTTTGTGTTCTAGAGGGTGAAATGAGGAAGGTGCCTCCTGTTGCCAAATGTTATAGAATCGCTAGGACATTAGGCCCAGGAAGTCTAACCCGCCACTGCGGTACTGTAGACTGGCTCTAGAGGCCTTTCTTGAGCGGTAAGCAGTGGCCCAGCTGGGACCAGAGCACAGGTGTGCAGGTCTCCAAGCCCATTAGAGCACACTACTCTCCGCAAGAAAGTGTGGGCTCAGGCTCTGAGCTGTCGGTCCTACGGCCCCCTTTCCTGGACAGATGAGCTTATTGAAAGATCTTTTAACCTCCCTGGACCTCGGCTCTCAGCGAGGAAGCAGGGATGTTGACAGCCGCCGTCTCCCCAGGGACACACAGACACGTCCCAAGCCCTTAGCGGTAAGGCCGGGTGAGGGCACACGAAGTCAAAGCACCTTTAGGAGAGGGTTGGGCTAAGAAAAACTAAATCACACCTGTGAAGACTTTTTTTTTTTAAACGGCCTGATTTAGACAAAATATCTGCAAACACAACCCACAAAGATTATTTGGGCCCCGGGCATGGCGCAGTGGGGTAGGGGTGGGAAATGGCATAATAATGATGCTCTAATACTTAGTGTTTGAGAAACAGCCCATAAATTCTCCTTAAGTGATTTAACAAATAAACATAATTCACATTCTCCTCCTATCATAGAAGTGGTAACCATTAGCATAACGGTTTTCAGAAAAACTGCTCAGGCCGGGGATATAGTCAACATCCAACACTGGCATATGTTAGGGGCAGAGTTCACCAGGCCGTCACCTGGGCTACAGAGGCATCCACTGTTAATAAGGCTACTTTGCCTCATTTATTTCTTGCAACGGCCTCACGAGATCAGGACCATTAAACCCAATTTACAGATTCAATTAAATAACTGAATTAAGTAATTGCCTGAGGCCACGCAGCTGGTAAGTGATGGATTCGAACCCAGTTCTCTCTGATTCCAAAGCCTATGCTCTTAATCATAGGCCCTCTTGGCTGCCAGACTATCTGCAGAAAGATGGACTTGAACTCTTAAGGATCCATAAAGTTTGACAGAGAGATGGGCTATAGTACCACACGAAAATAAAAAATTATATATATTTAAAGCATAAAATAATGTGCATTGCAAACTAGAAAATTAAAATCATCTATAACCCCAACACTCAGAGTTAACTTGTTAATCTTTTACTACATAACCTTCCGAAATTCTTAAATGTGTTGAAATGCTTTTTTAAAAAAAAATAAAATCTTTTTATTTTGGACTAGTGTTAGATTGATAGAAAAGCTGCAAAGGTAGTACAGAGAAGTCCTGTTTCACCTTTGCCCAGCTTCCCCTAACTTGAGCATCTTACATAACAATGGCACATTTGTCAAAACCAGGAGGAAACGAACATTGAGACATTTCTATCAGCTACACTACAGACTTTATTCCACCAATGTCTTTTTTCTTTTCCAGGATCCAATCCAAGATTCTACATTATAACGCACTCATATATATTTTTTAAACAGGCTGATTTCACTCAACAATATATCGTGACCCTATCTCTCTATCAATAATTATACATCTGTAGGTTGTTTTCCACAGCTTCCTGGTAATCCACTCCACGCGTGGGTGATACCCTCCTACGAAAGGCCATTTCCACGACTTTCGTTTTTTTCACCGTTCCGTAAATGCAGGATGGGTAAACTATCCATACTGTGAAGGACTGTCCAAGAATGTCCTCAGGATAAATTTCTAGAAGTGCACTGGTCGTGTGTCAAGAGTATGTCCTTGGGAAGCAGATGTGGCTCAAGTGGTTGGGCATCCGCCTATCATATGGAGGGACCCGGGTTCAATCCCCAGGACCTCCTGGTAAAACGAAAAATAAATAAAATTTTTTTTTAAAAAAAGAGTATGTCCTTGGTGCTTTTGATTCATTTGGTCACACTCTCCTCCAGAAAGCCTATACAATCTGCCCTGCCACCAAGAGATTAGTAATTTTAACTCAGGTTGATTTTTGGCCGATGAAAGACTTACTTGGCAAATTAACCCCTCCATTGCCCTTGAAAGAATACCATGGGAATGGAAAGAGTTAAAGGTCTTTCAAGGCAGTCCTTTTTTCCCAAACCAGACTGGTCGGTTTAGAGAACCATCCAGAAGTTAAACCTTCAAGTTGCTCCCATTCTCCTCTCCAGGTCTGGCAGACAAGCGATCTTCGAGTCTTTGGCATTTCAATCATGGAATTACTTTCGGGGTGCAGGGGCAACCCCCACCGAGTTTAATTTCCTTCTCATCTCTCTGTAATGTGGACTGAAACTCCCTGAAGGAAAAGCTTTGAGCAAACTTGAGCAGTAATAGATCCAGCAGGAAGGACAAAAGGATTTGATCGTCAGCAAAGTTATGTGCCTTTCTAATGGCAAAAGGAATAGGGGAACGGGTAGAGATTACAAAACTGCTTGCATATCTAGAAATGGCTCCAACTGAGCTTGAACCAGGAACCTGCCCGGCATGCTAACTTTGGCCATCGTCTCTTGTCAAAAAGAAGCCCAGATTTTATTTTGAGATTCCTATTCTTCAATGCAAAACACTGTCCCCATACTTAGAAACAAACACCGTAAAAGGCTACACATTTGGGATGATATATTTGGGAGAAAAGGTGGCAGAGAAAGTTTAAAGAAATGGAGCGCTACCTCATGCTGGGGAATTCTTAAGCACCAGCCTGGCTTGCAAAAAAAACCCAAAAACAAAAACAAGCTACTGGTCAGAGGGAATGCTATTCCATGCCAGGACTCAGCTTGAATTAATACACAATAAAACCTCTTCAAGGGGGCAGCTCTGCTTTACAGCAAGAGTATCTTCTCTAGAGGTAAAACAACAGGATTTAAAACAACAGGAAGTTGCGACGATTCTGGGAGGAAGAGCGCTGCGACATGAAATATTTTCTTTGCCCCAGTGTTTGCAGTCTTGTCCCTCTGGTCAAGGCCACACCCTTGTGCCAGAAGCGACGAAGTCTCGGGGTAAAGGATGCCGGTCCCGTTACCCCAAGCAGAGCCCTGCCCGTCAGCTCAGGCTTGCTGTCCCCGTGGGGCCTCTGTGGGCTGGTCGAGTGGCCGGGAGAACCCATTTCACTTTCGAATCCTGCCCAGAAACCACAGCGGGATCTGACGGGGGAAGAGAAAAATCTGACCAGTTATATAGACCCAGCATCTACCCAGGGGACGTTCGTGCCTCTTCCGACATGGCCCTGGCCTTGAGCCTACGTGGGAGGGAGACAACAGCAGGCTCCAAAGCAGCAGTTCTTAACCTTTTTTGTCCCATGGACCCCTTTGCCAGTCAGGTGAAAACCACGGACCCCTTACTAAGCCCACACTATACTGTGTATTATTTAATAAATATATCACACCCGCACCAACACGTCCCCACAAGAATAATGCTTTTTTGAATTTCAATTCAAGCTCATGGACCCCCTGTTAAGAACCCCTGCTCTAACGCAAGGGGCCATTTTCTCTCCTTAGCTGATAGAGTGCGATGGCAAGGACGGGGGCAGCAAGTTGCTGCAAAAGCCTTAGCAAACGGGAGCACTATTATTCCATTCGGCGTCTTCCAGGGTACAGCAGACGCATTTCTGCTACAGGACCCTGGTTAGGTATACTTAGAGAGCTTTGCCATTAGCTAAATCATAAATCGAATTCCAAGCCATCGCCAGATCAGACCAGGAGCTTTATCATGAAGCGGAATTTCAGAAAACGGACACTTATGTGAGGGTTTACCAGAACCCCGAGCTGTAAGCAATATTCCCTCAGTGTGTGTGTGTTTGTTTTCTTTTAATTGTGAATAGTTATGGATGCTCTGTAACACAAACTGTACAAGAGGGCGGCTAGAGGGACAGACCATCGTCTTGTAAATTAAATGTGCAGCTGGAATCCAATAAAACTTGCCACCAATTAAGCCCGACGTTTAGAAATAACCAAAGGGGTATTGAGCTGCACAGCATAAGACAAATCTCTTAGAGCCGGGACTCCAACTAGCACAGGCGGTGGAAGGAGAGGAGGGGACCAGGGAGGGCAGAAAACTCACGCAAGCCCCTCCGGAGACAGGATGACAGAGCCTTGAGCCAGGACTCAAGCTCGGGCAGTCTGGCCCAGGACGCAGGCTCGCAGGATAAGCAAAGCCACACAATTTCTGTTCTCCGGAACTTGGATTCAAGCCAACTTAGGTTAGAGGCTGGGGGTGTGAGAATTCGCTCAGGAGCACCTGCTGGAAGGAAGAGGGTAGAGGACCCCAGACGTTCCTTCCCTCTCCGTGTCTGCACGCCAGAGAACCCAGGGGGCGTGATTTAAGGACAGCCGCTCCCAGCTGCCCCCACCACACAAAAGCCACAAACGGCCCTTCACCTTCATATCACCTGTGATCCCCACCTTTATACGTTTCTTTGGATGTGTCTGGGAAAAAGTCAGAATGCTTTCAGTCCCTCGCCACTGGCTGGGTTGCTTCATCCAGTCTACGTTCCCAGCGGGGAGCAGTCCTATAAGTGCATGGGGTTACATACACGAACCCACACCTTCTGGAGCATTCCTCCCTCTCCCTTCAGCTCCTCAAAGGTTGCCCTGCAGCATGAGCCTGGGGTGGATGCCCCATTTTCCATCCTAGGAAAGAAACGGCAAAGAGAAATTTTGGAACATGGGGCACTTCAGGGAAGAAATTCAGGGATGGTCACAATCCATAAAGTAACATGAGAGAGCTCAGTGCTCCCTAGAGCCAGGAAGAAGGGAGCCAGGAGAGAAATCACAGGTGTGCGCACCTGTTCCAAAGGGCGGGTCACAGTTTGTCCTTGCCCCCTCCATCCTCCCAGGGGCCAAGAAGAGGCATCGAACTCCTAGGTCCCTCTGTCTAGCCCTCCTTGCTCACCTACCTGGAAGTGAGTGGTGAGAAGAGGGAGATGGGCAGTGGCCTGTTCTGACCACCCAATCCTTCCGACTGCAATAAACAGGCGCATGATCTAGGTGGGGGCCGTGACATGTACTGCTAAGAGCTCTTGCCCACCCTCAAGAGGGGGCTGGACTTGGCCACCCATGTTCAAAGGGCTTTACTCCACACACACCCAGCCAAGGGAGGAGCCGGAACCTACTAGATGGCAGGAAGGTCAACTGCAGGGGCTTTGGGGTCACTCACTCAATTCTGTATGCAATGATTAAAGAGCCCACACTGCGCCAGGTATCGGAGAGGCAATGCAGAACAAAATCAGGCCCGTCCGCAGTCGAGGAGGGAACCAACTTTAATCAAATAGCCACGCATGTAATGGATATATGGGTGAAAACTGAGACAAGCCCGCCAAGGGATGGGAACACAGGAGTAACCCCCCGGTTGACAAGGGACCTGGCCAACAAGGATCGAGATGGAGACTGAAGAAGACACTGTTGATCTGCTCTTGACTTTGGGTGAGTCACTTAATCTTTCTAAGCCTCGCTTTCCTCATTTGTAAAATGGGCACAATCACGATACCAATTTACCTGTGGTTCTTAAGAGGTAGGAACAATGCATTTAAGGACCGAGCTAGGTGAAAACTCTCAATAAATGTTGGCTTATGTTCCTAGAAGGATCCCTTGGAACAAAGAGATGGTGTTCAAGGCCCCCGAACTGGCCCCTGAGTCTCCCTTAGCAAAGCTGTGGACACCCACACTCAGCCCGTCCCCCAAAGGACAGGCTGGGCTTCCTGATCTCAGTAGATTCTGATAGAGTCCCACCCTTTGCCATTCCATCTAGCCCATTCCAGCAAGACCCTCTTCCCACTCCTGTTATTTCAGGCCTGGGTCTCTTTAAGGAGCCACGGCCAACGCTGCAGGGGATTCTTGGTGACTCAGCCCTGGCCCCAAACGAGCTGGATGCGCTATCGCTCAGCCAGGATATGGCTCAAAGCCCACAAGCTGCTGCGAGGAGACAAAGCTGCTCTCTCTGGGCTTCTGAAGCTCCCTCCCTTCCATCTCACAGGCATCGCATGGTGGCAGCCACCATCCCTGAGACAGACAGGGGCTGCACCCCGCTGGAGTCTTGGAGGCAAAACCACCACCCACCTCGGCCCCAGAAACTGGCACAAGCTCAGCGCTGAAGAGAAATCAGGCAGCGGGTTTCCACTTCCTTTCACTCTCGTTTTAGGCGGCTTATCTACCCATAGACAAACCTTTGCTTGTTTTCTCCTAGCTTAGGGGGCAGGACCAGGGAACCAGCAAAGTGAGGAGATCAAGCCTTGTGCAAATCTGGTCGCCCCGGAAAGCTCAGGAGCCCCACTTAAATCTTACTTGGCCTTTGTCCACCCTGTTTCCAAGCAACACGACACTAAATCCATCAGAACGTTATCAGAGTCAGTGGACTGGAAGGGACTGGAGATCCCTCTGGCTCAAACTCCCTGCACCAAAGAGCGAAAGGAGGCTGAGGCAGAAAGGAAAAGGAGGCATGTTCTCCGCCCAGAGCCCACAGCCCCCCGAGACTCCTCTTTCTGGCAAAGAAAACGAGGCCCACTCCCCAGAAGGTGAGACGAGGCCCCAGGCGGCGGCCAAGACCAGGCAGTTGACGCAAGTGCGTTCTCAGTGCAACCGCTCTCCCTGTTTCCATGGTGGAGGCGGTTTCCAGGGAAGAGCTGGCACAGCTGAGGCTGCCTCAGCAACTGATGCCAAGTCTACCTTTCCTCCGAAATGCAGATTATCTCCGCTAGCTCAGCTCCTCTCTCTGGTTAGTAGAATCCTGAAAATATACCTGCGAAGACCTGGCAATTGTTACTCATCCCTCCAAAGAAAATTTTCTTTTAAAAAGTTAGCCTTCACCTCTTTTTATCTTTGTCCGAGGGACCACTTTCTAATCATGTCTGAACCAATTTCACCTCAAGGGTTGAATATCAAGGGTTGCCTTCCCTGTTACTCAAATCTGTCACAGTGCTCCAAATCTGATTCCTGGGGCTATTTTAGGAGGGAGTCTTGCATTTAAAAAGGGTGAATGTTACTGTATGTAAATTATACCTCAATAAGCCTGACTTTAGAAATAGAGAAAAACAGGCACACACACAATAGTAGGGAGAAATGAAGGAAAGTAACATCTTTTTGCTTGACTGAAGTGTGGCACTATCTTTTTTTTAATTAAAAATAAAAAGCTACCTCCTTTGGAAAACAAAAGTGGGTTCAGTTCCAAACGCCAAGCCAAGCAAGTGACTCATCCTACCGAGCACCCCGCTTCCGGAAGATGTCCACCCGTCCTGCCCAGCTCGGAGGAAAGGCCCACGGGGCACTGGCCAGCGGTGGGAACCGCAGCCGGCTCCGGGCGATGGCAAGGAGCGCCCACTCCCTCTCTTCACACCACAAGACACACTCAGGCCAGGGGCAAATGAGTCACAGGCGTGCCACGAACAAAGACGCAACGCACTCACAACAGCCAGGAACGGAACCTGATGCCCCGCGCCCCCCCTCCCGAGCTCCCCCAAGGTTTTGCTTTGCGCTCCTACGCACAGTAGGTGTGCAGTTAGTGGAGTCCTAGAGCTTCACTGAACCCGGGGCGGGCCGAACAGAAAAGGGGGCATGTGAACTCTTTCACACCTTCTGGACTCCACTGTGGCACTCGAGATTAACAGGCTGCTGTGTCACCAAACAAGAGTTGGGAATAGCCTCAGTCCCTGGAGAAACTCCAAAACTGATTCGGCAAAAGAAAAAAGAAAGAAAAGAAATGGGAAAATTATATTGCTTACTTGGTATAAGCAAGTTTTCTCTTGGTCACAGACCAAACCTTCATCTGAGTTTGGAGGCTTTCCAAATCCTGGATACCAGCAAATGCATCTAAAGCCTTGTGCACTTTCTAGAAGTTGCCAAAACTCTGGAATGGCAAAGGTTGATGGGGGGGGGGACGGGGACAGCACTGATTTTCTTCTTATCCTATACTTTATTAACAATAACCAATTCCCATCCAAGTCCTAACTGTCAGGCACCACACAAAGTGATGTTCAGGTATGAGGACACTAGGTCCTCACGGTCCTAAAGGACGGACATGGCCATAC
>PVKH010040332.1:0-11076 GCA_004027955.1 Chaetophractus vellerosus | reverse complement strand
ACATAAGGAAATAAAACACAATGGAATAATTATCAAAGCAGGAAGTCCAGATGTTTATCACACTGTGGGTATCAAGCCCAAATACAGTGCTATGGAAAAGTATAAAATGGGTGATGACGGTTGCTCAATAAATGCTGCGTTCCCACTAGCACCACCACCACCACCTCCACCACCGTTTTAAAGGGTTTCCTGCATTCTGCAAATACAAATGCCCTCAGTTTTAAAAGTTTTAAAGATTTCTGTAAACTATGTTATTTCTTTACACTAGCTTACTTCTCAAATTAGTCCCTGTTTGGAACATGTTTTTAGTAGTGAGGGGGAGGAAGAAAGAGTGATTTCAGAGTCTATAGCACTTTGAGTGGAGGGTGGGCAACCGTGATGGTCGCAATGGGAGGCTTTCAAAAGCAAAGGGCTTTAGTACGTGATGATGGATGACCAGGACACCAAAAGTGAGGATCAATACTGAAAGGCAGAACAGAGGGTAAAGATATTCATAGAAAATCAAATGCAGTCTCAGAGCTCTGTTATTTCTGAAACAAAGGTTCCAAATCCCATAGAAAAGGGGGCGTTGTGACTTACGTTTATCTTTATGTAATATGGGGCACATCTAGATGTCTTTTAGAGAACTAGTATTTGAATTTATGTTCAAAAAATTTCTTTCCAAAAGAAAGCTGGCACAGCAGTGCTATAAGCAAATGGTCTATATGGCTCTTACATATAAAGTACAACAATTGACAAAGAGAAATAAGAATGTACACATAGAAAAGGCACTAGCTCAGAGAGAATTACTCATACAGAAACCCAGGACTTTGCTGTATCAGCACAGAACAAGGCTCCCCTGGATGAATCAATAAACATCAGGTCCAGTAAGGAAATGCAGGTTTCCCTTTTTTAAACAGTACAAAAGGCCAAGAAATTTCAGAACTAAATAAGCCAGGCCCGACCTGATGATGGTATACTAAAAGCAAAGCCTCACATGTTTACATCCAGTCCAAATCAAACCTATTATTAGAATGGAAACAAATAATCAAATAATTGTCAAAGCAGATTTCAGGTTCCAAGAGAAGGACAATCTCTGAAAGGAAAGCCATCACTTACAAATACTAAGTGCTAGGCACTGTGACAGTCCCCTTGCCACACCCAGTCCTAGCAGCTGGCTCTCCACCTTCCAAAAACCACGGATTCATTGGGGGTGGGGATAGGGAGTGGGGGCTGAGGTTGGTTCCAAAGGACAGTCACATACTGACTACTTTGGGTGACTACCTCTCAAGGCCAGAGATCTGACAACTTTAGATTATAGTCCACATGTCAGTGGCCAGAAGTCATGAGCACTATAACAAAGGCCTCCATCTTCCTGGACGTCTCCATCCCCTAGGACTCTAGCCAGGAGCCACTCTCCACTTTATGAGTTCCCAAACCCAAGAGGAAGTGACAAAGAAATGGGATAGGGCTGCACAGTTAGCCCTTATGGCTGAACCCACTCCCCATTTCTTTCAATAACAAAACCCCAGCAGAGAGAGAGCTACTTCCTTGACTGGCAGGGCACAGGCTCTTCCCAGGGCTGAGTGGTACAAATTGTTGCTGCATAATGATTTGAAAAGGAATGGCACAGAGATAAGACCACAAATTCATTTTAGCTGTTAATCCCATCTCTTCCTCATCTAACCCTACTGCAACCACTGTTGCTCCCAAGGTCAAAGTCCAAATTAGCAAGAAGATCAGAACACTTTTTTATTTCCTTCTTTAACCCTACTATGCTGCTGAGCAAGTCATCCAACCCCTCCAGGCCTCATTTTTTTAATGTAAACATTGGTGTTGGATACAAGAATGAGGATTCTTCTAGAAATAAAAATCTAGAGTTCTTGAAAAAAAAGTCCTCAGAAGTTAGTTTCTCTCACCATGTTTACTCAGTAGGTTCAAATGCTGGATCTGACAGAATGTCAGATGTGAATCATTAATTAAATGCACTGACCTAGAAACGAAAGCATGAATATGTTTCACTGACATTTACCACTTCCCCCATCCCTTACCTAACAACAATATAATAGAAGATGTCTAATGAATTTGTAACTGAACAAAAATGAAGAACTACTGCTTTTGAGCAAAATTAAAGTTGACTCTACGTAAAACACACACCTTCCTCTCTTTCTCTGCAAACAAACATGCTTGTGTACACACGCACCACATGCAGATGTATAGGGAAACCAAATAATGCCATCACTCTCAAGGGAATAGGCATCAAAAGTACTTCAAAGAGACCCTGATATAGGACGATGTTAAACACAGTGGGGATTATTAAGCAATTAGTAGGCCCACAAAGTACAACAGTACATTGTGCTTTTATTGAGTCCTGGCAATCTTGGGTTTTGAAATAGGCTCATTTTGGTCTGTGGCAGAGCACAGAGGACAGAAGTTCCAGCCCCATATTACCACTTACTAGCAGCATGGATATTTCCTCTAAGTTATCAGTACTCCACAGTTTCCTCATCTGTAAAATGGGTGTAAAAACGAAAGGAAAAAAAACAGATTATTTCTGTCAAAAAAAACAAAACAAAAAAAAATTCAGTAGTAGATGAATGATTAAATACTGTTACTCAAAAAGCCATTATCTTTATGAAGAGTGTACAATTAATAAAAATTATTTATCATGTTAAATGGAAAAAGGCGGACAAAATTGTACCTGGTATATTATCAAAGGAGAGGGGTGATGACAAAAAATTAAACCTGAAAAGCAAAAGTCACAATGTTTGCACGGTTTACCCCTTGGTTTTCGTTTACCTTTTCTTTCTTCTTTTTCTTTGTTGATAAAAAATATGTGTACATTTATGGAGAGAAATATACTAATGATTATATGTGCTTGAACAATTCATGGATCCCAAAACACAGTTGACTCTTACCTATCCACAAGATGCAAAGGACTGTGACCAGACAGAAACCTATGTCACTGCCACATATTCACATTAGCTTCAAGTCAAGTAGGGCAGCTCTCAATCCCATTGTTTTCTTTTATGGAAATGGAAACCTGGATCTCACGTCAGGGCCAGAATAGTCTTGCCATGCCAAGTCTAACTTGCCAAGGCCCTGAAGGCTTCTCAGCACAGTGCACTTTGTTAATCTGATATAAACAGCAAAATGCAGTCTAGCATTAGGTCCCACATGAGACCAACACAAAGTGGATGAAAAATATTTTGTGTTGGGGGTTGGGGTGGGGCAGGAGTATGATTATCCCCAGAAACTAAAAATCAAAAATGGAGTTTCCATTTTTCCCTAGAAAGCTTTAAGGAAGTGTAGAACTAAATAGTTACTGTGAGAAAAGAGCATTTGGCGAAAGCTTTGATATATCCAATGTCCATTAAATGATCATTTATTCCTCCATAATATGAATGCTTTCTTCAGAAGAAACACTTGGGTACTTCAAAAATTTGAGATAACAGCTTCCCACTGTAGGTCACAATGGAAGCATTTATAAATTGCTCATTTTTGGGTGATTCTAGAAGTCTGAATAAATCAGGAAAATCTGCATTTTCTTCCTAACTAGGCCATTAGGCAGAATAAAAAGTCCTGCTCAGTAACCTGATGAATTCCAGGGGAATTAAAAGACCACCCAGCAGCATCTTAGTGTGAATTTTTTTAAAAAGCCAAACCAAGTGCCAGCTGGTAACCCAGAGTGAACATGTGAGCTCACAGCCAAGAGCTCAAAGTCCAGAGAGTGAGCCCCAAGCCCTGGCAGTCTCAGCTATCACCAGGATGCTGGAGTTTGCCTGATCTCCACCCCCCTACCAGACACTTCATTCATTCCACCCCAGGACCGTGAGTCAGGTCACTGGGGCAGAGAAGTATCCATGACACAGTTGTGGGGCTGGCAGTTTGGGGGAGTAAGCAGAGAGCAATCCAACAAAATAAAAAACTAGTGATACTAAAGAGCTATTATGGAGATGACAGGGGAGACCAGGGGAGAAAGGTGTTGGGGCACATTAACTAGTCATATACTCTCTATGGTATTGGGCAACTGCCACCCTCATGGTCCTTGCAGTTATTTGTAGTTTCTTCTAGAAAATTCATTATGTGGTTCAGTATGATAGTAACTGGAATGGAAATACAACTCATTATCCCTCCCTTCCTTCTTCTCAGAGAAACCTCTGTCTCCTTTGCTCTTCCCAGCTGCACCCCTGTTCTCTTTCACATTTTAAAGGAAGGGTAATAGGAAAAGGATCTGGGGAAACAAGAACATGATCTGGGCTGAAAAAGGGCATCTGTACCAGCCTCTCCCACTTGTGCTGTTTGCTTAACTGACCCCAGAGAATGTTTTTGTTTTATTTTGTTTTAATTTTCCTTTTGATTCTATGAAGATAGGTGTAGGAAAATAACATCTCCCATTTCAGGAACAGGAATTTGATCTACTAAGCCAGTTTTAACTCCCCATGAAGTTGGGTAAAGAGTCCCGAACACAAGGGACTTCAGGGCCCAATATACCCAGTGCCAGCAATGTGTCAATAATCATGAGGTCAGAGTAGAAGTTTTCAAACTTTCTGAAATAGAACAGCAGAGTGATACTCCCTGGTTTTCTGGTTTGGGGCTAAAAATAATTGTGGAAGATAAAGAATTAAAAAAAGCCTGATTTAGAAATTGGGGGTCAGAATGAACCCTAGCAGGGGTGGGAAACAATGGGGAGGAGGGAGCAAACGAGAGAGAAAGGGGAAAGAAATGTGGGAAAGAGAAGAGGAAACCCCAAACCCCAAGACCAAATCTGGGCCACTGTGTGATTCTGGTTCAAATGACATGGGTCATGGATGCCTGTCACAGACATACATTAACATATATATTTTTAAAAACTGTATATGAATTACCTTTGTAAAAACCAGTAGGTGTCCCATTTAATAATAAGATGATAATATTGGTAATAAAGCAGAGTACCTTCTATGCATCAGTTATACACACATATGTAGTTCAGCTAGCCTGAAAAATACCCTTGGGATAGAGATATTATTCCTATTTTATACATGAGGAAACTGAGGCTCAAAGATGTGACAGAGCTAGTAAAGGCATCATTTTACCCTAAGTTGGTCTTAGCTTGTGGTCTGCTATAGCTGTGGTGGGAGAACACAGGAAGCACCAGGGACTCTTGGGTTGGTGCATCTAACTATATCTTAATGACAAATGAAAAGCTCTGATGATGCTAAACTAACACAACAGCAAAAAGCACTCACTTCAAAATCCACCCAAAACAAAGAATGAATCTCATCTGCATGTACGAAAGCCATATCTTCTGCTCTGCTGTTGTTTGGGATGTCTGCCAGACATACAGCTCCTCACCAGCCACATTCCAGAAGGGAACTTCCCATTTCCTCAACCACCACTTGCTCTACCTTTACAATTAGTCAAAACTAATCAAAACGAACATAAATGAGTCAAGCTCTGAAACTCCTGTTCTTAACAGTAGGCTGTGTGGTAGGAGAGCACACAGATGGAGTTTCATTTTTAAGTGAAATGTTTTGGCACTAGCCTCTGGTAAGAGTTTTCCCTTGATTCCATCTGGTTTTAGTATTGGAACACATACATGAGAGAATGGAAAAAGAAAACTGTTGATGTGCTAAACCACTAGAAAAGCTGAAGCGGCCAACAGCACATCCTCACAGAGATTAGAGCGCTCTGCCCAAGGAACACTCTCACGTTGTTTTTAAAGGAGAGTTCTGTTCTTTAAATCCAGTCTTGTCCTGGAGGAAATATTTAAAAAGGCATACTTTGGAGACAGATGGACCCAGGTGTGAGTCCTAGGTCCGCCACCAGTGTTCTTTGCTTCATTAAGCCTCAGCTATTTTATCTGTAAAGCAGAAATATCAACAGAAGCCATATCACAGGGCTGTTGTATTAATGAGATAATGCCTGATAAATGCTTAATTATCTATGGTTGGAACTCTCCTAATCACAAGACTTTAGCAAAGGCAAACATTACTACCAGTTTTCACAGGATGAGATGGAAAACCTTCAAGGAAATGCTGAAGAATTTGCAAAGCTTCTATTAAATAACTGAACAAAGCAAGTTCATAAGTGGTAATATCCCTGTCAGGAGCCTCTCAGAAATTCCTCTCAGAAATTTCCTGGACCTTTAAAATAAGCTTTTTTTCCTAAGAGTCAAATACATCCACTACCACTGTCATTCCACACGTGGCTTTCTTAACAGCCCCGTTTGTTAGTGGTGTATAGGATTGCCAGCACCCAGGCAAAACCAAACAATGCTTAAACCTTTTGGAACTCGGAGTCATACCAAGTCATGATTATGACTAAAGCTGTGATTATACCTAAAATATGTGCTTGGTTTGGGAATTCCTCTCTCACACAGTTCCTACGCATATAAGAGAGCACAGGGCACAGCTGCTGAGGGAATAGTCCCTACAGTCAAACATCCTAGGTTCAAATACCAGCTTTGCTGATTAATAGTCAGTGACCTTGGGCAAGTTCATTTACCTCCATGTGCTGTTTCCTCATCTACAAAATGAGGACAGTTCTATTATCTACCTTATAATTTTGTTGTAAGGATTAAATGAATTAATATGCATAAAGGCCAGAGAACCACGCCCGAAACAGGGACACAGTAAATACCACATCATTGCTACTATTAGTATTACCATTACTAATCCAAAGGCCACTGGAGCCACCCTGACCATCCTGAGCACTGAAGCATGTGATGGGCACACGGCAGGTGCTGCACTGAAGCTTGTGTATAAATGACACCTGGGGGCCAAATCTACCAGGCCAAGAAACATTTGAGAAGAAAATCTTCTCCTTCTAACTCTGTGTAACCAGGGTTATTTTTGTTGCAAATATTTTAATCAAATATCTCAATGCATATATTATGGAAAAATAAAAATTCTACAGGTATAAAAGATGATACTGCATTTTGTATGAAATAAAAAAAGATATAGGAAGAAACATAAAATCAAAGCCCTGGAAATAACTTTTTAGTGCATTGTCTTCTAGAGCTACTTAAAGCTTCATGGCTGCATTTACATAGTAACTCCCTATAATAAAGAGATAAGCTTACCCTGATATACATTCCAAATGTAGGAGAGTCTATTAATAACTACAGAAATATGATAGGAAAACAAAGTGTACGTTAAAATGGTTTCTGTCTCTATCAGACCAATTTTGAAGAGTTGGAAAGAAATCTGGTCCTCAAAACATGGCCCTCTCTATACCTCACCCCTTCTAACCCAGTTCAGAAGAAATGACGTGTTTATGGTAGTATGAGAACAGGCATTGGGGTCACAGAGACTGGGTGGATTGCAAGTCACAACCTCTCTGGCGAATGCTAGTTTCTTCTTCTGTAAAACAAAGAGCATACTACCTAAGGGATAGGGTTTGTTGTGAGGAGTAAATAGAATAAAAACAAATGACATGATGTGTAAGATGAATGATTTTTATTTTCTCTTATGTAGTATTCTTAAAATTCATATTTTCAGCAATATTTACACTTACATAATAAATATATCATATGATCATTGCAGTTGTTTTGTATTTTTCCTTTTGCTGCTAATACCTCTGTAGACCTCTAATTCAGAGTGGGTTTCTTCAATTTTCCTGAATAAAGAACTCTTGGAAAGTCAACATTCACAACTCCTGAATAAACCATTTCTATCAAAGTCAAATTTCACCTGTCTTATATTCTTCCATTCTCTCTAATAGTTGAAGATCTTAAGATGAGATCCAGAATCAGAATAATGATATTACCTTCATGAATTTCTCCCTACATGTTATGCATAGAATAAAAATGAAACTTGGTAACATTTCCAAGGGGGTTCAGAATCCTAGGAACCTCAATCTAACTGTTTTAAAACTATTCAACTGAAGAAACTGAAGTCCACAAAAATTCTGAGATTTGACCATGGTCTGACAATGAGAAAGAGAATAAAAAAGTATTTTCTTACAAATTGAGTATCAAAAATCTATCATATATCAAGCATCCTAATAAGACAACCCAAGGTATAATGCCCCAAAATAGTGAAACTTCTCAGCCTTAACTTGAGAATCTCTGGGGTAACACTTTCAAAATACAAATAAATTCCCCATTACCCATGAATTTGAATTAGTAAAACTTAAAGTGGAACCCAGTCATCTGTATTTTGGAAAGTTCTAGAGGTTATTCTAATGAATAAATACCTAGGGTTGATAAGCATTGAAATAAAGGACAGTATGACCAGATTCTAGGCTACTAATACAGAGCATTACCTCCCATGTGTTTTCATTTACAAAAATTGTTTTATCGAAGAGAATTCAGAACTTTTAAAGAAATTTTTGCTCGTTCTACAAGTCTAAAATCACTTTGGAAAGACTAAGATGTTCTGTTTCAACAAAATATGTAAAAGAATGTATATTAATCACAAAAATTAAAGCAGTCATGCTCCACCATGGGGACAAGGAGTAGCAGTCATGGAAAGGTTTTTATCCATTTATGGATAGGAAAGCTAGCATTATACATTATGCATACTGAATTAAAACAGGACCAGGAACATAGATTTTAAATGTAAAATTACAGAATGTTCAGTAGGTAATTGGCTCCTAATAATAAGCTGATTTTAACTTCTTAGCATGTTTTCTAGTTTAATTTTATCAGACCCAAATTACTGTGGAGGGGACAGTGGACTGTAGAAACTGTTATGGGTGGTGTTTGCTTTATACAATGAATGAGTTAACAATTCTAAGTTATAAATAAAGTGTGTGCTATAATCAGGTATATAAGTCATAAATTTAAATAGCATCTTCTATTAAACAATTATTGTGTATATAACTAGCAACATGCAAGGTGCTATAAGCAACTTAGAGGAACACAAATTCCAGTCTTTGAGCAACTTATTCCATGTACGATAACAAGACTTAAGAGGTACCACAAAATAAAGATTATGCACGTAGAGAGACCATATACAGGCAAGCATAGGCTTTCATGACATAAAGCTGCTTCTGGGTAAGTTATATCTGGCAAAAAAAAAAAAAGTCACCTGGTATAATTCTTCATATGTACAAAGAAGAGGTCTAGTTTCTACCCACCTTACAGGGTAAACTGAGATAAGGAGATTAACAAATTCTTACAGTCATTACTCTAGTGACTCTGTAAGACTTTTAAAAATCAACTTTATTGAGATACATTTACATATTATAAATAAGCCTATTATAAGCATACAAGTCTTCATGTAAGCATATGTTTTCATTTCTCTTGGGTAAATGCCTAGGAATGGAGTTGGTGGTTCATGTAATTGTATGTTTGATTATATAAGAAACTGCATGTTCCACTGGCTTGCCTCACTTGGTATTGTCTTTTTTTTTAATTTTAGCCAATGTTGAGACAAGAAAGCAGAAGTCAATCACAGATGTATCTCAGTATCCAAGCACTTGCACACCATTCAAGAAGACAATGAGGAAGTCCAATGAGAAACACTTGAATCCTGTCCTAATAT
Source organism: Chaetophractus vellerosus (assembly GCA_004027955.1). Classification (NCBI taxonomy): domain Eukaryota; kingdom Metazoa; phylum Chordata; class Mammalia; order Cingulata; family Chlamyphoridae; genus Chaetophractus; species Chaetophractus vellerosus. The sequence continues at coordinate 1,627 of PVKH010040332.1, read as the reverse complement.
CCCAAGAATGTCCTGGAGAGGTAACTTGTCTCCTTAAAGAATTATAGCTAAACGACCCAAGAAAGATAATTTTATTTACCTTACTATAGTACCCTTTCGGTAACTCCAAAGGATATCTAACCCACGCTGAAAATAAGAAGTGTCATGATCATAGACTTCTCCTCATCGGTTATAAACTCTACCAGACCACTAGGGGGGAAAAAAATCACACAAAGAAAATTAGTAAAAGACACTGGATATATAAAACACCCGTGCATATTTCGGCATGCTTTTAATACCACAGTATTTTTCCCTTTAAAAAATTAACTCTTTATGTTGTTGGAAGAGTGATTAAAATTATTTGCAGATGTTGTCCTAATTTGGACAAATTTTGCCTGTTCAAAATGGATAGTTGGCCCTGAATCTCATCGGAGTTGCAACACCTACTCTCCAGTTCATTGGTCTCACCCAAGACAACTAACATGGAGGTGATGATGGACAACCACCATACCAAGGAACCGATAGAGCCTACAACTACAAGCAACAGAGTCCCATCCATCAGCCCTATGGGATCATAGTCCCCTGTCAATTAGAGGTGGAAGGGACATCACCATTCCAGAATCCTCAGGATTGGGGAATGAACTATGGAATAAAGTAGACTTTCTGGTATTCTACTATAGACTTATTGGGAAGAAATTATTTCAATGATATGGAGGCAGTGGCCACTGGAGGTTCTGAGGGTAGGGAGAGGGAAAAACAGGTATAACACGGGGGCATTTTGGAGACTTGGGAATTGTCCTGAATGACATTGCAATGACAGATACAGGCCATTATAAATCTTGCCATAACCTACAGAATTGGGTGGGAGAGAGAGTAAACTACAGTGTAAACTTTAATCCACGCTTAGTGACAATGCTCTAAAATGTGTTCATCAATTGCAATGAATGTACCTCACTAATGAAGGACATTGTTAATGTGGGAAAATGTGGGAGGTGTGGGGAGCAGGGCATACGGGAATCCCCTATATTTTTTATGTGACACTTGTATAATCTAAGTATCTTTAAAAAATTTTTTTAAATAAAATTTTTTAAAAAAAGAAAATAAACAGCCAAATTCAGCCTTACCAACGAATCAGACCCAATCACCTGAACCCCGAAGTGTGTGAGAAATATTTACTATTGTATGCCACTATTGTTTTGATTATAAATATATGCATTTTTAGCTCCTAAAAAAAAAAAGGATAGTTGGTTTTTATCAACAAGACCACAAGTGTTAAGGGCCTGGCCTTCCAGAAAGCACAGGTGGGTCACACTAATGGCAGGAAGGAGTCTGCCATTCTGGCTCTGGTTTCACTTGCCAGCCTCCTATGTGAGTTGAGCTATAAAGAGGTTATCCTTAGACCGAACTGGAGAAAAAGAGAAACTCAAAATCCAGCTTGGCCTTTTAACAAAGCTGCTATTCCCTCTGCCCTCCACACCCCACACAGCCTTCTCCTTAAAACCAGAGACACCCTACTTCTCTCTCAGCTCGTGGTTCTCCCAGTGAGGCCAAATTCTCCACAGACGTGCTTTAACACCAGTGTACTTTCCTTCTTACCCTTTTCACAGATTATAGTGTGTTCATTTTAGTAAGTAACTCTTATCCCTCT
>PVKH010040331.1:0-11079 GCA_004027955.1 Chaetophractus vellerosus | reverse complement strand
AATGGAGCCACCCACGAGTGGGGCGAGCCGCCTGCGCGGAGGGCCAACTCGGGGTGTCGCCACAAAAATGGGGGGAGACAAGAAGCAGACATAGAAGAACACAGAAAAATGAACACACAGCAAGAGCAAGCAGAAAGGGGGTGTGGGGAATATGTAACAAAAAAAAAAATTTCCCTTATAAGAACAATTGCATTGCAGTGGCTGGATATTACTTTACACTTTAGATTATGGGACAATTTCGACTATTTTTTTACTCTATCATGTCTCTTGAAATGATTTCATTTTACCCTCTAGAAGTTCCAGCACTAGTATTTTAATATTTCTTTTCTAAATTGGGTCTTTTCACATATTGCTATTTCTTGTGTTTCTTGTCTTAGCAATGTCTAGTCAATTAATTTTAATGCCATAGTCAGTTTTTTTTCATTGACATAGAATTTTGTTGGTGAGTTTTCGTTTGTTTGTTTGTCTGGGTAGTAGGAAAGAATATTAAAAAAAACATTTAAATTATGTCATGTTTAAAGTTTGTAAACTGCTATTATGCAGTTGAGCACTGTCCATGTCTCAACATGTACTATGCAGTTTACATAAAGCAAATATTCAATAATGTGTTAGAATGAATAAGTTTTCTAAGTTTCCAAGAATGGTTTACTGTTTTCCATACTATTTTGTTAATCCTTTCTTCCAATATTGGATTTTTGTGTCAGATTATTTATAAAATATCAAATAAATTAGAAAGATAAGAGAGAATGATTCCTTTTAGCAGTATATAGAAAAAAGGAAATAATTATTTGACAATATATTTCAACTGATCTGCCATGTAAAACAGAGAGAGCTGGATAACCATAAAAGCTTGTCTCTTGGTGACCTTTTTTTTCCTGTTATATTCCTACTCCTCCTTCCTTAAAATCCTGAACTGTAAGAATCATGATCACTATCTCTCAAATTGCCTCTCATTATCACATTTTCATCCCAGCCTTCCTTATTGCTTGGAAATAGGTCAAGAATAACCTGCTGCCTACTAAATTTTTCTAGGTTATTTGTAAGGAATGAAAAAATTCAGTGTTTACTTTGGCATAATAAAATTTAATCAAAACATAAAAGGTTTTTTGCAGTTTTTTTTTTTTGCTGCAAACTCTATAAGCTATTTTCTGTAAGTTTTGTTTTTTAAGCCCAACATAATGCTTTTACAACAAATCCCAAAAACTTTGAAATGTGGGGGAAAAAATGAAAAAATCAATTTCAACCCTGAATAAATATAAACACTGTACCCCCCTCCAAAGTAGGTTTCAGTCATGTATAAAATACCATGTTAATCCCAAAGACAAAAGAAATGTGATTATTTAATCAGAATATAAACTATGTGTTACTTTACTAATTTTAGTATAGTTGTGTCAGTCAGTTAAATATAATATGTACATATTTATTTGCTTACTTTCTGTTTCTATAATATACATAGAGCTATTTTTAAAAATATATTTACTCTTTCATTTATTGATTAGATTTTTTTAAGGAATAAATCATCTGCAAAGTTATTATTAGAATTTTCTGCTTTCCATAATGTCAGATCAGGCTTAACACATTCCAAAGAATTAAAATCATACAGAACACATTCCCCAGCACTGTGCAAATAAAATATTTCTACATCATTGCCATATATTTGGAAATTAATAAAAGTACTTCTTGGACTGTAATTAGCCAAACAGATATGAGAACATTCTCTCATGAACTAGAACAAATATATAATACTAATACAGGGTGTTAAAAATCAGGTGGATTGGGGGGAAATACACAAAACATAAGATATGGATTATAGTTAGTATTAATATTTTGATGATGCTCTTTCATAGTTTGTAACCCATGTTTCACAATACAAGGTGTTGGTGGTGGGATGATGTATGGGACCCCTGTATGATGATAATCATGCTTGTTTTGTAAGTTCACAACTTTTACTATACACTTGTTTATGTATGTGCATATATGCGTGATATACTTCAATAAAATTTTATTTCAAAAAGTACTTCTAAATTACTCATAAGGTAGAGAATAATCATAAAGAATATGAGAAAATATTGTGAACTGATAACTTTCTTTCCATAACTTTTTGTAGAAAGGCTTTTACATAATTTGTTTTTCTTTTTTAACTTATTAAGATGGACTCTGTAGCAGTTTGGTATTATTTATGAATTCCAAAAATAGATATTGTATTATGTTTGTAAATTGGTCTGTTCCTCTAGGTATATTAGATTATATTGGATTCAGAGGTTTCACTCTTATTTGATTAAATTATGATTAAGGCTTTGATTGTGCCACGTCAGTAGGATGTTAAATCCCTGCCCCTGGTGGGTGGGGACTCACAGAGAAAATGGCATGGCAGAAGAGACAGTTTTAGAGTTTTAATGCTGGAGTCCTGAGAAGTAAATACACAGAGAAGCAGATATGTTAGGAGAGAGAGAAGGATCCATTAGACATGGCAGAGAACCCTGGAAGAGAGACAAGACATTCACCTGATAGTCTACAGCTGGTCTTGTGGAGCGAGCAGAGCAACTGAGCCTGGAGAGAAATAAGCCCCAGGAAAGATTAAATTTTCTTGCAGAAATGGAAAACCCAATAATCAAATTTACATGGACAGGTAAGGGACCCTGAATAGCTAAAGCCATCTTGAAAATGAAGAATGAAGTTGAAAGACTCATACTTCCTCATCGTAAAACTTAGAAAGACATAGTAAACAAAACAGCATGGCACTGCCACAAGGATAGAATTAATTGAGCATTCAGAAATCAATGCTCACATTTATGGCCAACTGGTTTTTGACAAGGTGGTAAAAACTACTCAATTAGGAAAGTATAGTTTCTTCAACAAATTATATTGGGAAAACTGGATATCTATTTGCAAAAGAAATAAGGTGGACCCTTACCTCACAATACATACAAAACTCAACTCAAAATGGATCAAAGACATATATAAGAGACTGAATTATAAAATTCTTAGAAGGAAACTTGGTAAAGGATCTTCAGGACCTTCTGTTAGGCAATGATTTCTTAGACTTTACACCGAAAGCATAGGCAAAAAAAAGAAAAAGAAATAGATAAATGAGACTTCACCAAAATTGAAAACTTTTGTGTTTCAAAGAACTTTATCATTAAAGTAAAATGATAACCTACACAATGGGAGAAAATATTTGGAAATCACATATCCAATAAGGGTCTAAGATCCTGAATATATAAAGAAATCATACAGAGGTTCTCTGGGCTGCAGCCGAGAGGCTCCTGGTCAGGGGCATCAGGATCCTGTACCTTGAAGTTCTCTCAAATACACGGGCACCTCATAAGCATTTGCCCACAATCCTACCATTCACAAGAGAAATAAAGACAAGCTAAACAAGCACTTTGAGACCATTTTTGCCATGACTAAGAAAAACCAGATCAGAAAATTTATAAAAGAAGAAAACAACAATCTTCCTTAATCCTATAATTCAGATAAATAAATTATCCAAATGCAAAGCTGGATTCATGGAGGGGTGAACAACGTGACAGAATTCATCCTGCTCAGTCTGACAGAACCCAGACATGTAGAAACTCCTCTTTGCTGTGTTTACACTTATCTACTTCCTCACTCTTGCAGGCAACCTACTCATTATAGTGACCATCACCACCAGCCCAGCCCTCAGCACTCACATGTATTTTTTTCTGTCATTTTTGTCCTTCATAGATGGCACCTACTCTTCTACCACAGCCCCTAAAATGATATTTGACTTTCTGAAAAGAAACTATCTCCTTCAATGGGTGCATGATGCAGGCTTTGTGGAACATTTAAATGGTGGAGCTGAGATCATTCTGCTCACGGTTATGAGCTATGACCACCATGTGGCCATCTGCAAGCCCCTTCAATACCTGATCACAATGAATTGGCAGGTGTGTGGTCTTCTGGTGACTGAGTCCTGGCCTGGGGGATTTCTTCATGCCCTGATTCAGATCCTTTTTATGGTGTGGTTACCCTTCTGTGGCCCCAATGTCATTGACCATTTCTTTTGTGATTTTTACCCTCTGCTAAAGCTCTCCTACACTGATACTCGCATTCTAAGACTCTTTGTTGCCACCAACACTGGATTCATGTGTGCTCATTCTTTCTATTCTTATTACCTCCTATGTCCTCATCCTTTGCACCTTCAGAACTCACAGCACTGAAGGACGGTGGAAGGCTCTACCTGTACCTCACATATTACTGTAGTCATCTTACTCTTTGTTCCCTGTATATTTATACACCTTTGGTCCACAGGTACCTTTTCCATTAATAAAGCAGTGACTGTATTTTATACTATAATAGCACCCATGTTAAACCCTTTAATCTATACACTCAGAAATACAAAGGTGAAAAATGCAATAAAGAAGCTATGGAACCAAAGAGTGATCTTGGGTAATAATTCATGTAAATAGATAAGATAAAATCTATTAATATCTTAAGAACAATTGTGTCTAAAGCAAAATAAAAGATCTTGTATTCAGAACATGTGGGTTAAGTATATATTATCCTTTTGTTATCTGAAATATTTAGTGGTTCCTCTTTCATAAATAGTAACTCTAGTCCAATCCAATTAGAGAATTCATTGCATAAACAAGTTAATAAACAATGCAAATTAGTTAACTGAAATAAAATTTTCACAATGTTTGGAAAATGAAAAAAAAGAAATCATACAATTCAACAACAAAAAGGCAAACAACCAAAGTTTTAAAATGGGCAAAAGACTCAAACATTTCTTTTAAGATATATAAATAGTCAAAAATGCACATGAAAAGATGTTCAACATCATTAGCCATTAGGAAATGCAAATGCAGATCACATTGAGATCCCCTTTCACACTAACAAGAATGGCTGCTATTAAAAAATGGAAAATAACAAGTGTTGAAGAGGGTGTGGAGAAACAGAAACACTTATTCATTGTTGGTGGGAATATAAAACAGTGCAGCCACTATGGAAGACAGTTTGGCAGTTCCTCAAAAAGTGATGTATAGAATTACCATAGGACCCAGTAATCCCACTTCTAGGTATATACCCAAAAGAATGTAAAACAGCGAGTCGAACAGATATTTGCTCACCACTGTTCATAGTGGCATTTTTAACAGCTGCCAAAAGATGGAAGCAACCCAAGTATTCATCAGTTGATGAATGCATTGAAAAAATGTTGTAATCAATTGTAACAAAGGTACCACATGAATAAAAAGTATTAATGATGACAGTATATATGGCAACTCTGTATTTGATTTTTCTGTAAGTGTATAATTTCTGTTATTTATAAAAATTTTAAAATACTATATATGCACACAATAGAATATTATTCAGCCGTTAAAAGGAATAAAGTTCTGATACATGTGACAACATGGATGAACCTTGAAGACATCTTGTTGAGTGAAATAAGCCAGAGCAAAAGGACAGGTATTGTATGACCTCACTAATATGAAATAATTAGAATAAGCAAACTTAGAATCAGAATCATTGAATATAAATTACTATGAGATTAGGTAAGGAATATGGTGTTAATGCTTAAAGTGAACCGAATTTATATTTGGGATGAAAGAAGAGTTTTGGTGATAGAAGGTGGTGATGGTACCACAACATTGCGAACCTAATTAACAGCACTGAATAATATATGCAAATGTGGCTAAAAGTGCAATTTTAGGCTGTGTATATGCTACTAGAATAAACATTTTCTTAAAAATCAAAAGGACTGTACAATACAAACAGTGAACCCTAAGGTAAACCATGGACTCTAGTTAATAGTACAATTATAAAAATGTGCTTTCATCAATTATGACAAACGTACCATACTAAAGCACGGTGTTAATAATAAGGTGGTATATAGGAACCCTGTGTTTTATGCATGATTTTTCTGTAAACCCACAACTTCTCTAATAATAAAAAAACAGAATTATAAACTGTCTTACAAACTTGACTTGTACAATTATTCTCTCTCTGCTTGATCATGAATTTTCCCCCTATTTACTGGATTATTGCCATCAACAGAAAACATGCTATTATATTCCCCCAATTTAAAAAGAAGCAATCAAGCAAACAAATAAAATCTTTATTTAAAAAGAGATATTTCTTCCCTTAGGTCTTCTGCAGTGAAATTACCTGAAAGCATGGTTTATACTTGCTGACGCCGCCTCTCTTTTCCCCATTCTCTTTTTAACCAATTGAAATTATTTTATCCCTATCACCAACCATACTATTTTTTATCAGGGTCACGGTTATTATCTATATTTTTATATCTTATTTTTAATTCAAATTCCTCACATATTGCTTCTCTCAGCAACATATGATCTAGTTTTGCATCTCCTTGAAAATTTTTCTTCCCTTGGCTTTTGTTATACCACACTTTTTATACTTTTTTTCCTACTTCATTGTCAGTTCCTTCTTAGTCATCTTTGTTGGATTTTCCTAATCTTATTGATAACATAGTATTATAGTGTCTTCGTTCTCAATCTAAAATTTTCTTACTTCAAAAACGCATCCTGAATTTAACTCTTTTCATCACAACCACACTTTTCAAATGCATCACTTTCTCTCCCCAGCCGGTATTATTTTAACATATTATTCTACTCTTGAACAAGGTATATATTCCTCAGTGTATATAAAGTGATTTGTTTAACATGAAATCTCATAATTTCATTCTACTACTCAAAATTTCCAAAGGATTTGCATGACAATTCAAAAATATTTATTACCCATATCTCTATATTTATTTTATAATGATTTTCTATCCACCCCCCCCCTTAGAATGTTAAGATTAATGAGAATAACACCTTGCTTTGCTTACAACTATATCCCAAGCACTTAGAAAAATGCTTGGGCCAGAGTAGTCATTTAATAAATATTTCAATTTATAAAATATAACAGCATATGCCCTCTAAAAGAAAATGCTTATAAGGTTCAACATGATTTGACCATGCTCTTATCCTCTTATCTCCTATGACTTTTCCTCTCTTTCTTTGGGCTCAAGTCATGCTGGTTACTTTTCTGTTCTTTAAACAGGCCATGCATGCGCCCACATCATAGACTTTGTTCTTGTTATGCCCTGTGACTAGAGGTACTTACAATGATTGCTATCTATTTCAGGTGTTAGTTCAAATGTGAACTCCTGGGACATCACCTCACTGACCCTACTAACTTGAATAATACCACCTCTCTCTTCCTATCTCCTTAGTTCGCTTTATTTTTTTCCATAGTATTTATAAATATCTGATATTTTGTTATAGAGGAAACGTTTGTTGTAGAGGGAAAATTCTCATGAGATATGCCATGCAATAGTCCTACTTTAACTTAGGAGGCATTTATTTGAATTCACGGCCAATTCGGATTTTGCTTGTCTCACCAGACTCAACACCAAGGGAGCCACCATGATATAATAATTCAGTGTTCTGGATGGCATTTCCTCATGTAAGCAAAATGCTTTGGTTTGTTCATTTACAGCAGTTATGATCTCACACATCATGACATTGCTTTCATTTACTCCATTTGTCCTTACTAGTTTTATCACTGAAATTGTAGATACAGTTTATTTAATAATAAATCCAAATTATGAAAACGCACACCAAAATAGGATTTCTTGAAAACAAATTAGAATTCTAAGTTACAGTGAGACTGTATATTTTTATAATAATTGATATATTTTATATCTCCCACATTAGGGTGTAAATATTCATAAGTATAAAAATATATTGGGAGGGAGTAGATGTGGCTCAAGCAGTTGACTGTCTGATTCCCACATGGGAGGTCCCAGGTTTGGTCTCTGTTGCCTCCTAAAAACAAAACAAAACAAAACAACAAAAACAACAAGTAAATGAATGAAAAAACCAACTCAGGGGAGCCTATGTGGCTCAGTAGTTGAGCACTGGCTTCCCACATACAAGGTGCTAGGTTCAATCCCTGGACCTGGCCTCAAAAAAAAAAAAAATATATATATATATATATATATATATATATATATATATATATAGTTTACTACTATATTCCAAGCATCTAGGATAAATTTAGTCCATCATAATAATGTTTGCTTCAAATATGTGTTGATAAAATGAATGTGAAAGAACATTTGTAAAACCATGGATGAATATTGAAGAAATGTTTATTCAGATAGATATTAAAAATTGCACACCAATCAGCAATACATAATTTTTCCTTTTTCTTTTATGTTTTGAGCATTCACAATTGTCATTCATTTTTATATAGTAGGCAGAACTGATATTCTCTTGTTTATGCACAATTTGATTACTAGTAAGATGAGATGTTTAGTCTCATCTTATTAACCATTTATTTTTCCTATATTGATAAATGATATTTCAGGTACTTTGCCCATTTATCTCAGATTAAAATATTTGATTCCTGGGGTTACACTAACATAACACAGAGAATATATTAGTGTTAAATCTCCATGGTTTAAATTAACCTGTTGTATAGTATTTGATTTAGCAGCCGGGAAATTAAAACACTTGCCAAATGAGTAACTTCTCTAAAGTTACTTTACCTAACTAATCTTTAGTATTTGCCTATGTAAAGCATTTTTGCAAGAATTAACTATGATAACCTATACAAAGTGATTAATATGTTGTTCTGCACAGTTATTACTTAACACTTGGTAGTTGCTGCTGTTGTTGGCAGTGCTGTTAAAGCTGTTGTTGTTTTAATTATTATTAATCAAAAACAATTGTAAGATCTGCTGTTTTCATAATTAAGGGGTTTAGAAAATGTAAAAAAGAACATTCTCTGACTTAACCACTAATGAGATGCTATCTATTCTGCTGATTCAAGTATAAAGATATAAGTCCACATAAAATAAAGGCACTTTTGTAATTTATGATAACAAACCAAGGGAGCAGTACAGCATAGATACTTCCTGTCTTAAAAGTGATAGAGTACAGTTATTTTTTCCCTTCCTCCACTGGACATTTCCCCCAAAGAAACAAGGAAATGTGAAATCTTTATTTCATAAAAGTTAAAGGCAACTCATACCATAATACAAACATTCAAAATATCTGATAAAGCTGCAAAACACAGAAAAGACAAAAGAGAAAAAGATACCCAAAGCATGATGACCAAAAGAAGTGAAAGCTAAACTGACTACAAACTTCTCCAGAGCAAAATTAAATTCTGGGAAAGAGTGGAGCACTTCTGGTAAAGTATGCAAGGAAAGAAAATGTGAGTCAAGAATTTTATAACCTGTCAGACTATCCATCCAATTAAAAATAATTAAAATTATATATATATAATATCTATATTATATATATATATATAGATATACATGATTAACATGTGAGTCTTTCTTTTTAAAAATCCTAGAGAAAAAAACTCAGCCAAAAGATGGTATGGTAATAGAAATCACAGTGCTCATGGAATTTATTTTAATTCAAGACAAACATTAAAGCAAAAATGATATTTATTGGTAAAGAACAGAATGTCCATATCATAAGCCCCAACTTTGCAGAAATCATATAAAAGTTGTAAGGAAAGATATAAAGACAATGTAAACATATTTATTTCATCTTTTACAGCAATGAGATAAATGGAATTAATTAAAGATGTTGCCTTACATGTGAAAGATATAAACATATAAGCATAAAGGTAAAAACCAAGAAAATATTTTTATAGACTGAAATCAGGTGATGAAATTTAGGAAGGAATATGGAGGGAATAGAAATATAGTTATTGCATTCTTGTTCCTGGTCTGAAATCCATTGATACTAACTAAAAAATGGAATTCTGGGCAAAATTAGAAATTGTAGGTATTTATATAGATTCAGTACAATCTCAATCAAAATGCCAGGCTTATTCTAAAATTCATTTAGAAACAAAAAGTGACAAGAACCTCAAAGGAAATAACAAAATTAAAGGATTTAACACTACCCGGTAGCAAGACATTATAAAAAAAGACAATGTCATATCAGCACAAGGATACTTGAACTAACTAATAGAAATCAATAGTGAATCTTGAAACAGACACATGTCTATATCTGATTGATGGCCAAGGTGATAGTGCAATGCAGGGAGAAAAATGATACCTTTTTCAATAAGTGGTTTGCTTCAATTAGTGTATTAGTTTTCTATTGCTCCTTAACAAATTACCACACATTTAGTGCTGTCAACAAAACCAATTTGTAAACTCACAGTTTCTGTGAGTACAGGTTCAGGCTAGCTGGTTCCTCTTCTCAGGTTCTCACAAAACAACAATTGAGATATTTGTCAGGGCTGGAGTCTCATCTGAGGCTCTGGGTCCCCTTCCAATCTCATACGGTTGTTGGTAAAATTCAGTTCCTGTGGCTGTAGGACTGAGGCCCTCCACTGTTAGAGGCTATCTGCCATGCCCTGACATAAGCCCATCTCTTCAAAATGGAAGTCTCCTATGTCAAAATCAACCACAGAATATATCTCATATTTTGAATCTTACCCTTCATAAAGGTATGGTCCCTTCAAAGGTCTCATGATTAGATCAGGCTCACTAAAGATAAATTCTCTTTTGATTACTTCAAATTCAATTTATTTTGGGCTTCAATTACATCTGTCAAAACAGTAAATTCCATTATATTTACAACTCTGCCCAAACACAAGAGGAGGAGATTATATTAGATACCACCAGGGGGCAGATATCTTTAAGGACATCTCAGAATCGTACATACCACAATTGGATATTCCTAAAGAAGAACATGAAACTTAATCCCCATCTCACCCTATTAACAAAAATCAATGGATTTAAGGTTTAACTGTCAAGGAGAAAGATACTGCTTTAACAAAAAGAGAGGAAAATATCTTCTTGGATCATGAAAATATCTCTTAGAAGGGAAAAATGCCAACAATAAAAAAAAGATAAATTGGACTATTTCAAAATTAAGAACTTCTCTTTCTCCAAAGACAAAAAAAAAAATAGTGTAAAGGCAAACTCAGAATTTAAGAAGATATATATATATCCATAAACACATACAGGCATACAAGCAAGACTCATATTCACAATATATAAAGAACTCATACATGGGCCCTAACTTGGAATTCTTGCTCCTGAGAGTGATAGAAACTGACCAAAATAGGTCTACA
>PVKH010040330.1:0-11080 GCA_004027955.1 Chaetophractus vellerosus | reverse complement strand
CGAGCAGGGCAAGCTCTCACCGCGCGGTAAGCTGACTCGGTGGGTCGCCGCACCAGGCAGGGGACAAGCAGACACGAAAGAGCGCAAGAATGAACACAGCAAGAACAAACAGAAAGAGGCAGGGGGATATGTAATAAATAAAAAATAAATCTTTAAAAAAAAAAAAGACATTCCCAGAAGATAAGGGAGGGAAGCGGATGTGCCTCAATGAGTTGGGCACCCACCTACCATATAGGAGGTGCTAGGTTCAGGTCCCAGTGCCTCCTAAAGAAGACAAGCTAGACGCCACACCCACCACAACAAGCTGGGTGCCGCACCCACTGCGACAAGCTAGATGCCTAAATGAGCAGATGCCAAAGCCAGCAGATGCCACAGCCCATGGGGAATAGATGTGGCTCAGTCCATTGGGCACTTACTTCCCATGTAGGAGGTCCCCAGTTTAGTTCCGAGTGCCTCCTGGAGAAGGCAAGCAAACAATGAGCAGATGAGAGAACCATCTGGGGGAGGAAGGGGCTAAATTTTAAAAAATAAATAAAGTAAATACATAAATCTTAAAAAAAAAATAAAAGCTAAGGGAGTTCATCACCATTAGATAGGCCCTATTTGAGAGCTAAAGAGAGTTCTGCAGGTTGAAAGGAAAGGATACTAGACAATAGATCAAAGCTGCATGAAGAAATAAGGATCACTGGTAGGGTAACAACATGGATAAATATAAATGTCAGCACTATTGTATTATTGACTTGTGACTCCACTTTTTACTTCCTACACAATCTAAAAAGCATATGCATAAAATGTAAGGATAAATCAGTGGTTTTGAACTCATAATGTATAAACATGCAATTTGTGGCAAGAGCTATATAAAAGTGGGGGAATGAAAATGTAAAGGAACATAGTACTGAAGTTAAGTTGATATCTAATCAAACAAGATTGTTATAGATTTTGGATGTTGAATTTAAGCCCCATGGTAGCTATGAAGAAAATATCAGAGAATATACGAGCTCATAGAGATAAAAATTAGAGTATAGATTGCCAGGGGTAGGGCCAGGGGGAAGGAGTGCTAATGAATAATGGGTATAGGGTTTGTGTGGAAAGATGGGAAAGTTTTGTAATGGTAGGTGATATTGTAAATATGCATAATCCTACTGAATGGTATGCTTGGGAATGGTGGAGATGGGAAAAGTTTATGTTGGATATGTGCTGCCACAATTTAAAAAAAAAGACTGAGCAACAAAAGGAACAACAAAATTAAATATAATATGTGATCTTGGATGGGGTTTATCAAGGTAGGAAAAAAGGCTCAATAGGACACTATTAGGATAAATGAAAAATTGGAATATAGACTGTAAACTTTATATCAATGTTAACTTTCTTGAACGTGATAACTGCACTTTATGTGGTTACATAATTGAACATTCTTCTTAGAAATGTACATAGCAGTACTGAATATTCAAGGAACATGGTGTATACAACCTACACTCAAGTATTTGGAAATAGATTGATGATAGATGGATAGATTAATGGATTGATAGATGGATTGAAGGATTAATGGATAGAATGAGACAGCAAATGTGGCAAAATGTTATAATTTACAGTTCTGGGTATCTGGGATGTGGCAGTTTGAGATTATTTTATGAACCCCCAAAAGAGAAAGATTATGTTTTTAAACTAATCTATTCCTGTGGGTGTGATACCTCTTGATTGCATTAAATTCAGTTTAGGGGCCTTTGATTAGATTACTTGATAAAATAGATCACTTTTGGGCTTTTGATTGGTCAGTGAGGTGTGACTCAGGCTGAATCTCCAATATTTTGCTGGGTCTGATAAAAATGGAAACACAGACAGATAAAGACAAACACAGGTAAAGGAAGCTGCCATTTTTTATCCTGCCATGTGAGAGAGGACTAAAAGTTCACTTAAGCATGAAGCCCCCAACAGCCTTGGCCCATGGAGCAACCAAGTCTTTTAGAGGAGGCCCGGAAAGAGACAAGTCCGTTGTCTGGTTGCCCTCAGCTGAGCTCAAACCTCGGCAGAAATCAGCGACCATTTTGCTGATTTTGATGAGAAAGCACCTTTTATGATGCCCTGAGTTGGACTTTTCATTGCCTTGGAACTGTAAGCTTTTACCCCAAATAAATCCCCTTTATAAAAGCCAACCCATTTCTGGTATACTGTATCAGCAGCCCTTTGGCAAACTGAAACACAGGGGGAAAAGGAGTATGTTGGAATTCTCTATATGGAGTTTGTATTATTTTTCTAATTGTCCTGTAATTTTGAAAGTATTTCAAAATAAAAAGTTTAGTAAAAAAAGAATGTGGATTTCATTGTATGCAAATTTTATATAAAAATGAATGAATTATAATATCAAAGAACTCTTTAATGAAAAAGTTACAGCCAATGGCGAGACTTCCACTTTCAGCAAAGATGGTATTAACAGGGATGAGATTTAACTTCCTGACTGAAACATGAAAAAATAAAATAAAAAAAGAAGACAAAATTATTTAAAGCAATTTAAAGACACTGCCTATCAGGCAAAGATGAAGAGCAATATCTGAAATGCAGAAAACAATCTAGGAGGGCTATATAAAACCTGTTTGCAATCCATAGCATGGGGATGGGACAGGAGGTGGGGTGAGGGATCCACGGGAAACCCAGCAGCCTCTCTTAGTTGAGAAGACAGATCTGAATGTCCAAGGAGACCAAAACAGCCAGAATTTGCATGGTAGAACACTGGAGAGGAAAAAGCAGCAGTGAGGAGGTGCTCAAAGCATTCTCCCAAGTGCCTGTTCCCACCAACAAGAATACAAAAACTCATAATTCATGGGATATTGGGTCAAGTAGTCTGGAGGCTTTACTTGAGTAATGGGTACTAATTAGCTAAGAGAGAAAATTATACCAATGGAGATTAGGAAGCAAAAGCTTCTGAAGCAGCAGTGAAATGAAGATTGCACATCTATCTAACAAAACATAAAACCAATGTCTGAAGGGATCATACTGTTTGCAGTATCATATAGAACAAAACTCAAGAATCTTTATGAAAATACAAAAACAGCCATCAAACAACAAGGTAAAATTCATAATGTATGACATCAAATCACAGATTACCAGGTCTTAGAAAAGCAGGATAACACAACTCATAAATAGGAAAATAATCAACTAATCAAGCAGATCTAGAACAACACAGGACATTAAAACTGTTATTATAAATTTGTTCTATATTTTTCAAAAGTTACTTAGAGACATGGGAGAAGTTTTATTTTAAAAAGAGCCCAAAAGTGAACTTTTGGAGATAAAAATTACTGTTCTGTGCAATAAACAATACATTAGATGGGATTAACATCAGATTTGACATTGCAGATAAAAGGATTACTGAACATAGCAGTAAATACTACCAAAATGAAACAAAGAGAAAAATAATTTAGGGGGGCAGGTGTAACTCAGTGGTTGAGCACCTGCTTCCCATGTATGAGGTCCCAATATCTGGTACCTTCTATTAAGAAAACAGCCCGGAAAAAAAAATCTTCTAGAGTTTAGGACACCAGGGGAAGGTTGGACACTGCCCAGAAGAGATAGGCAAAGGAAAAGAATCGCACCAGCAAAACTGTGAGTTGAAAGCATCCCCAAGAAAGGGGAGAGAGAGGGACACAGCCTAAGGCTGACTCAAGCTTTTGACCCACAAATTTGGTCTTCTGTGTCCCATGAGCCCTTCCATACAAGGTGGGGCCATGCCATTGTTTGCCTTGGGAGCTGGCAAAGGACTAAAGAGATCGACCCTTTCAATCTCCCTCTCTACTGACTGAGACTGGCTGTTGAGGATGCAGATGGGAGTGGAATTATTTCCTACCTGGGAAAAGGGAGGAGGCTGCCAGAAAAAGTTGGGGTATGGTCTCTGAGAACAGTTTAATTATAAGGATCTTAGCCTTCAGGCAGGAAACTCTGACACATTGATCCTGTCCATGTTGCAGCAAACACACTCCAACCAGGTACTGTACTGTGAGGGTTGCCAAAGTTTGCCACCTTCTGGCAGACCAAGGAAGTGCACATGAGGAAATAAAAAGTAAATAAGTAAGAAAGGCTTCTTCAGGTCTTTACAGGCTCCCTCCTCAAGGCCTTTGGAAGCAGGTCTGAAACCCATTACTGGGTCCAGGGCCCAGAGTTGAGCAACTAAAAGGGACAATCTGAAGGACCCAGATCAGGTTAAAGCAAGAATCAAGGAACAGCAGTAACATACAGCCTCCTGCCAATAAAATCCTCTGAAAGAGAGAGAAATTGAGCATCTGAGTAAACTCACCAACCTAATCAGATGCCTAGACATAAGCAAAAAGTTACAAGCCATACTAAGAAAATGGAAGAAGTGGCCCTAGAAAAAGAATATATCAAAGCCCCAGAAGAGACACAGGATTTGAGACAACTAATCAAAGAAATGCACAGAAATTTTCAACAGCAAATAAATGACTTAAAAGACAATATGGCTGAAGAGATAAAGGATATCAAGAGGACAATAAGGGAGTACAAAGAAGAATTTTAAAACCTGACAGAAAAATAGAGCTTATGGGAATGAAAGACATGATAGGTAAGATAAAAAACTCATAGAGGCATACAACAGCAGACTCACAATAATAGAAGAAAGAATAAGTGATAGAATCCAGAAGAACTGAAATTGAAGAGAGAAAAGAATGTAGAGAAAAAGAATGGAAAGATTGGAGCAGGGGCTCAGGGAGAAGAATGATAACAGGAAGCACAATAACATACATGCCATGGGAGTTCCAGAAGGAGAAGAGATGGGAAAGGGGGCAGAAAGAGTATTTAAGGAAATAATAGCTGAAAATTCCCCAACTTTCATGAAAGAAAAGAACTTAAATATCCAAGAAGCACAGTGGACTACAATCAGAATAAATGTGAACAGACCTATTCCAAGACACATCTACTCAGAATGTCGAACATCAAAGATTAAGAGAAAATTCTGACAGCACCAAGGGAGAAGCAAACCATCACATACAGGGGATACCCAGTAAGACATATTGCGTATTTCTCATCAGAAGCCATGGAGGCAAGAAGACAGTGTTGTGACACAGTAAGGATACTGAAAAAGAAAAACTGCCAGCCAAGAATACTTTTTCCAGAAAAAAATTTCCTTGAAATATGAGGTGAGTTTAAAATATTCACAAATAAACAGAAGCCAAGAGAGTCGTAAAAAAAAAAATCCACCTTTGCAGGAAAATTTAAGGGAACCTTAAATCTGAAAGAGAAAGACAGGAGAGAGAGGTTTTGAGGAGAGCATAGAACAAAAGAATCACAGAAAGGATATCCAAAAGAGTAAAGTGACAGATGAAATAAGATATGACATATGAAAACCGAAGAATAAAATGTGAAAGTAAATAATGCATTTACAGTAATATCATTGAATGTGAATGGATTAACTCTCCAATAAAAAGATATAGTCTAACAGAATGGATTAAAAAAAAAATGACCCATCCACATGCTGCCTACAAGAGACTCACCTTAGACCCAAGGATACAAACCAGCTGAAAGTGAAAGGCTGGAAAAAGATACTCCATGCTAAGAGTAACCAAAAATGAGCAGGGGTAGCTATATTGACATCTGATAAAACAGACTTTAAATGCAAAAAAGTTATGTCTATGCTTCTAACCCCAAAATACATGAGGCAAATGCTGGCAAAACTGAAGGGAAAAATAGACATTTCTACAATAATAGTTGGAGACTTCAACATACCACTTACATCATTAGATAAAACAACTAGATAGAAGATCAACAAGGAAACAGAGAACATAAAAAATATGATAAATCAGCTAGACCTAACAGACATATAAGAACATTGCACCCAAACTCAGTGAGTTAAACATTTTTCTCAAGTGTTAATGGATCTTTCTCCAGGATAGACAACATGTTAGGTCACAAGGCAGTTCTCAGCAAATACAAAATGGCTGAAATTATAAAGGCACCTTTTCAGATCATAATGGAATGAAACTGGAAATCAACAATAGACAGGAAAGAGGTAAATTCAAAAATGTGTGGAGGTTGAAACACACACTCCTAAATAACCAGTAGGTCAAAGAAGAATTTGGGAGTGAAATTAGTAAATATATTTAAATTAATGAAAATGAGAACAAAACTTACCAAAACTTATGGGATGCAGTGAAGGCAGTGCTGAGAGGAAAATTTATAGCCCTAAATGCCTATATTAAGAAGAAAGAGCTAGCATCAAAGATATTCTGAACAACTGGAGAACCTAGAAAAAGAACAGCAAACCATTCCCAAAGCAAACAGAAGGAAAGAAATAATAAGGAATGGAGCAGAAACAGATGAAATTGAGAACAATAAAACAATAGAGAAAATCAACAAAACCCAAAGCTGGTTCTTTGAGAAGATCAATAAAATTGACATCCCATAGCTAGACTAACAAAGAAAAAAAGAGAGAAGACATAAATAAATAAAATCAGAAATGACTGATCCTTCAGAAATAAAAAGGATCATAAAAGTACATTATGAGAAACTGTAAGCTAACAAACTAGATAACCTAGATGAAATGGACAAATTCCTAGAAATGCATAAACAATATATGCTGACTCTACAAGAATTACAGAAACTCAACAAACAAATCACCTTTAAAGAGATTGAATCTGTCATCAAAAATCTCCCAACAAAGAAAAGTCCAGGACCAGATGGCTTAACATTTAGAGAAGAATTAACATCAATCCTGTTAAACTCTTGCAAAAATTTGAAGAGGAGGGGAAAGTACCCAACATATTTTATGAAGCCAACATCACCCTAATACCAAAGCCAGATAAAGCCACTAGAAGAAAAGAAAATTAAAGACCAATCTCTCTAATGATCGTGGATGCAAAATTTTTCAACAAAATAGTTGCAAATAGAATTCAACAGCATATCAAAAACTTATACACATGCCCAAGTGGGATTTAATCCTGGTATTCAAGGGTAATTCAACACAAGAAAATCACTTAACATATACACCACATTAACAAATTGAAGGAAACAAACCACATGATCATCTCAATCGATGCAGAAAAGGCATTCAACAAAATCCAGCATCCTTTCTTGGTAAAAACACTTCAAAAGATAGGCATAGAAGGAAACTTCCTCAATATGATAAAAGACATATATGAAAATTCCACAGCCAACATCATCCTTAATAGCGAATGGCGAATGGCTTTCCCTCTAAAATCAAGAACAAGACAACAATGCCAACTGTCACCATTGCTATTAAACATTGTGCTAGAAGTTCTAGCTAGAGCAATTAGACAAGAAAAAAATAAATAAGAGGCATCCAAATAGAAAAAAAGGAAGTAAAACTCTCACTATTTGTGGATATTGCATGATACAAGATCAACACACAAAAATCAGTAATGTTTCTGTACACTAGTATTAAACAGTCTGAGAAGGAAATCAGGGAGAAAAATTCCATTTACAATAGCAACAAAAAGACTCAGATACCTAGGAATCAGTCTAACCAAAGAAGTTCAGAACCTATATGCAGAAAATACAAAACAAGGTTAAAAGAAACCAATGAAGATCTAAGCAAATGCAAAGACATTCTGTGTTCATGGAATGGAAGACTAAATACCATGGCGATGTCAATCCTACCCACACTGATTTATAGATTCAATGAAATACTAATCAAAATTCCAACAGCCTACTTTACAGAAATAGAAAGGTGAATTACCAAATTTATTTGAAGGGGAAAGTGCACTTGAACAGCCAAAGCATTCTGACAAAGAAAAGAAAAGTGGGAGGAATTTCACTGCCTGACTTTGAAACATGCTACAAAGCTACAGTGGTCAAAACAGCATGGTATTGGCATTAAGATAAACACATCTACCAGTGGAATAGAATTGAGAGTCCAGAAATAAACCCCTCTCCTCTATGGCTAACTGTTTTTCAACAAACCTACCAAACTCATGTTAGTGGGACAAAATCAGTCTCTTCAACAAATGGTGCTGAGAGAACTGGATATCCATAACCAAAAGAATGAAGGAGGACCCCATCTCACTACCTATACAAGAACCAACTCAAAATGGATCAATGACCTAAATATAAAAAGCCAGGACCATAAAATTACTAGAAGAAAATGTTGGAAAACATCTTAAAGACCTTGTGGTAGGTGGTAGTTTCTTAGACCTAACACCCAAAGTACAAGCAACAAAAGAAAAAATAGATAAATGGAACCTCCTCAAAATCAAGCACTTTTGCACCTCAGAGGACTTTTTCAAAAGGATGAAAAGGCAGCAAGTCAATGAGAAAAAATATTTTGGAAATCACATATCTGATAAGGACTTAATATCCATTATATATAAAGAAATGCTACAACTCAACAATAAAATGACAAACAACTTGATTAAAAATTGGCAAAAGACTTGAATAGACATTTGTCAAAGAAGAAATACAAATGGCAAAAAAAACACATGAAAAAATGTTAGCGATTAGGGAAATGCAAAGGAAAGCTACAATGAGATATCATTTCACACCTGTTAGAATGGCCACTATTAAAAAGACATAGAACTACAAAGTTTGGAGAGGATGTTGACAGAAAGGAACACTTATTCACTGTTGGTGGGAATGTAGAATGGTACAACCACTGTGGCGGACTGTTTGACTTCCTAAAGAAGTTGAGTATAGATTTGACACCAGACCCAGCAATACCACTGCTATGTATATACCCAAAAGAAATGAGAGCTGTAACACAAACAGACATCTGCACATCAATGTTCCTAGTGGCATTATTCATGATTGCCAAAAGTTGGAAACAACCCAGGTGTCCATCAACCAATGAATGGATAAATAAACTGTGGAATATTAACATGATGGAATATCATGCAGCTGTAAGAAGAAATGAAGTCATAAAGCATATGACAACGTGAATGAACCTGTAAGACATTATGTTGAATGAAGCAAGCCAGACACAAAAGGACAAATACTGTATGATTGTGCTACTTTGAACTAAATATATTGTGTAGTCTCATGGTGTTAATAACTTGAATATGTATAGCATAGTAATGCTGCATGTGAAATATGAATATGGATAAAATTGTGTATATAAGACTGTTTTACTTCGAAAATGAACTAATATATGTTAATACTACAAGATGTTAATATCAGAAAAAAAACTCACTATGCTACGTTAAAGTAACCAGATACAAAGTACTATATATTTTATGTTTCATTTATATAAAGTGTAAATATAAAACAATTTATAAAGATGAAATTAGATTAATGGTTATGTAAAGCTGAATGCTAAGGAGTGTGGGGTTTTTCGGCATAATGAAATTGTTCAACAATTTTCTGTGGTGATGAATGCACACATTGTGATTAGACTAATTATACATTTTGTATAGATCATATGGTATGTGAACATATCTCAATAAAACTATTTAAAAATAAATAAATAAATAAATGTGTAAGAATAGCCAGAAATAGTAATGCATGACAGGGGAAGCATAGAGAGATTGAGAAGTAAAGCATATTTTTGTTTGTTGTCTGTTTTCAGTATATTTTTATTATTGAAATAATGATTGAAGTGATGAATGCACAACTATGTGATTATCCAAATATCATTGATTGTATACTTTGGATGAATTGTATGCTTTATTAATATGTATCAATAAAATTGATTTGTTTTTTTAAAAGAAAATGATTGTCAGATATGATATAAAAAGAGACCCATATATATGCTGTCTGCAAGAACCTTACTTAAATATAAAAGCATATATATACTAAAAGTAAAAGGATTGAAAATTACATAGCATGTTTGCATAAGCAAAAGAAAGCCGAAGTGGCTCTATTTACAGCAGCCAAAGTACACTTCCTTATTTGGGATAAAGAAGGATATTTTATAATGATAAAAGGGTCAATTCATCAAAAGGACATAAGAATCCTAAATAATTGTGCATTTAAAAAACAGAGCTTCAATATGCAGGAAAAAAGGAAAAATCTGCCGACAAAATTAATTCACAACTGTAATGGTTTGACAGTTTTGCCTAATTATGGACTCCAAAAATATAAATTGAATCATGCTTGTAAACTGATCTGTTCATCTGGGCATGATTGGTTTATGATTAGGGCGTTAACTGGGCCAAGTTAGTAGGACGTTGAGCCCCACACCTCGGTGGGTGTGGCCTCAAGTATAAAAGGCAAGACAAAAGACAGAGTTTTGGAGAAGCAGATTTGAGAAGCAGTTCTGATGTTGGAGAGGACAAGTGAGCCGATAGCCCGATAGTCTACAGCTGGCCTTGTGGAGAGACACAAAAGCATAGAGAGCCTCATGGCCTACAGCTGAACTTGTGGAGGAACCAGAAGCTAAGCCCGGAGAGAAACGCAGCCCTGGGAACATCGGAACCCAGAAGCCTGAACACTGGAGACGTCGGCAGCTGTCTTGCTCCAACACGTGGACTTTGGTGGGGGAAGAACTTTATGCTTTGTGGCCTGGTAACTGTAAGCTTCTACCCCAAATACATACCCTTTATAAAGACCAACCAATTATTGGGATATTTCAAAAGTCACCCCTGTGGCTGACTAATACAACTTATACTCAAATATTTTAAATCTGTCTCTCAATAATTGATAGAAGAAATAGATGGAAAATAAAAAAGGATCAATAAATGTGGCTTATTTGGCATTTACAGAGCCAACAGCAGAATACACATGGAAGATAACCCATATCCTGGACCATGAAGAAAGGCACAATAATTTTAAAAGGATTCAAGTTATGCAAAGTATGTTCTTTGACTACAACGGAATTAAATTAGAAATCAATAACAAATATATCTAGAAAATCTCCAAATATTTGGAAACTAAATAAAAGGGATCAATATTTCATAAATATTCAGATTAACCATTTGAGTCATCCAAAATAACAAGAAATCCAGTATTTTACTCTTGGGGTGCAAGAACTCCAAGAAGTTCTCAAATACAAAGTCCTGGTTGCTCCAAAGCCAGATGAAGAGAAGACTGGCGCCTCTGATTAGTTGTGGCTTCCATTTCTACCCAAAGGTGTCACTGTAGGACCTGGCCCTGCACATTCTTGAGCATCCTTATCCATCAATATTAT
>PVKH010040329.1:0-11156 GCA_004027955.1 Chaetophractus vellerosus | reverse complement strand
GAAGAAAGACTTCAAATTAGAGACCTAACCTCAAAACTGGGAAAATTAGTAAAAGAAGAACAAAATAAACCCAAAGCAAGCAGAAGGAAAGAAATAACAAAAATTAGAGTGGAGATAAATGAAATAGAAAAAAAAAATAGAAAGATTCAACAAAACCAAAGTTGATTCATTGAAAAGATCAACAAAATTGACAAACCTTTAGCTAGACAGAAAAAGACAAAGACAAATAATAAAAATCAGAAATGAAAAGCGGGGCATTACTATCAGCTCACTGAAATGAAAAAGACATTAAGTGGATACTATGAACAAATTAGATAACCTAAATGAAGTGGACAAATTTTTAGAAACACATAAACCACCTTCATTCACTTATGAAGAAATAGAAGATCTCAACAAACCATGTACTAGTAAAGATATTGAATCAGTCATCAAAAACCTTCCAACAAAGAAAAAGGCAGAACCAGATGGCTTCACATGGGAATTCTATGAAATATTCCAAGAAGAATTAACACCAATTCTGCTCAAACTCTTCCAACAAACTGAAGAGAAAAGAATACTCCCTAACTCACTCCATAAGGCCAACATCACTCTCATATCAATGCTGGATAAAGATACTACAAGAAAAGAAAACTAAAGACCCCTTCTGAATAGAGATGCAAATACCCTCAACAAAATACTAGCAAACCAAACCCAAGAGCAATAATATTAAAAAAATTATACACCATGATCAAGTGGGATTTATTCCTGGTGTGCAAAGTTTGTTAAACATAAGAAAATCAAATAATGTAACACACTACAATAACAGAATGAAGGGGGAAAAAAAAACACATGATCATCTCAGTTTATGCACAAAAGGCATTTGAAAAAATACAGCACCTTTTCTTGAACACTAGGAATAAAGGAAACTTTCTCAAAATGATAAAGGGCATACATAAAACTCCACAGCTAACATCCTACTTAAAAGTGAAAGACTGAAAGCTTTCCTTCTAAGATCAGGGACAAGACAAGGATGCCCACTGTCACCACTGTTATTCAACATTGTGTAGGAAGTTCTTGCCAAAGCAATAAGACAACAAATATGACATCCAAATCTGAAATGAAGTATTAAACTTTCCCTATTTGCAGATGATATGATCCCATATAAAGAACCTTGACAAATCCACAACAAAGCTCTAGAGCTAATAAATGAATTCAGCAAAGTGGCAGGATACAAGATTAACACCGAAAAATGAGTATTGTTTCTACATACAAACAATGAACAATCAAAAGAAGTCAAGGAAAAAACCCCATTCACTATAGCAACTAAAATAATCAAATATTTAGGAATAAATCTAACCAAGGATGTAAAGGACTTGTACACGTAAAACTACAAAACATTGCTAAAAAATTAAAGAAGACCTAAATAAATGGAAGGATATTCTGTGTTCATGGATTGGAAAACTAAACATCATTAAGATGTCAATATTATTCAAAGCACCTTATAGATTCAGTGCAATCCCAATACGATTTCCAACACCCTCTTTGCAGAAATGGAAAAGCCAGTAATCAAGTTTATATGGAAGGGTAACAGGCCTCAAATAAGTAATCTTGCAAAGAAAAAAGAATGAATTTGGAGGACTCACCCTTTCCAATCTTAAAACGTATTTCAAAGGCACAGTAATTAAAACAGCATGGCACTGGTACAAGGACAGACATGTAGACCAATGGAATAGAATAAAAGCTTAGAAATTTTATGGTTAACCAATATTTGACAAGGTGGCAAAGACCACTCAGTTGGGAAAGAGTAGTCTTTTGAATCAACAAATGGTGCTAGGAAAACTGGATCTCCATTTACTTCACACCATATTCAAATATCAACTCAAAATGGATCAAAGACCTAAATATAAGAGCCAAAACTATCAAATTCCTAGAAGAAACCATAGAGAAGCATCTTCAAGATCTTGTGTCAGGCGATGGTTTCCCAGACTTTAAACCCAAAGCACAAGCAATAATAACAACAAAAATAGATACATGGGACTTCATCAATGTAAAAACTTTTGGTCCTCAAAGGACTTTATCATGAAAGTAAAAAGACAACCTACACAACGAGAGAAAATATTAGGAAGCCACCCACATATCCAAAAAAGGATTAATATCAGTATGTAAAAAGAAATCCTTCAACTTAACAACAAAAAGACAAACAACCAAATTAAAATCTGGGCAAAAGACTTGAACAGGCATCCAAAGATGATATACAAATGGCCATAAAGCACATGAAAAGATGCTCAACATCATTAGCCATCAGGGAAATACAAATCAAAACCACAATGGGATACCATTTCACACCCATTAGAACAGTTACTAATTTTTTTATTGCTATTTTTAAAAAATGGAAAATAACAAATGTTGGAGAGCATGCCAAGAAATAGGAACACTCAGTCGTTACTGTGGCAATACAAAATAGTGCAGCGTCTGTGGAAGACAGTTAGGTGGTTCTTCAGAAAGCTAAGTAAAGAACTACCACAGGACCAGGCAATCCCACTACTAGATATATACCCAGAAGAATTGAAAACAGGCGCTCCAACAGATATTTGCACACCATTGTTCATAGAGCAGCATGATTCACAGTTGCCGAAAATGGGATCATCCCAAATGTCCATCAACCGATGAATGGATAAATAAAGTGTGGCATATACATATAATGGGATATTATTTAGCCATAAAAAGGAACGAAGTCCTAATATATATGACAACATGGATGAACCATGAAGACATCACATTGAGTGAAATAAGACAGACACAAAAGGACAAATATTGTATGATCTCACTGATTTGAAACAATTAGAATAAGCAAACTAATTGAATCAGAATCTAGAATACAGGTTACCAGGTGATAGGTAGGGATAGGGAATGTGAAGTTAAGGCTTAAAACATGCAGGGTTTCTATTTAGAATGATGGGAATGTTTTGGCAATAAGATAGTGGTGATGGCAGCACAATATTGTATATGCAAAGAAATATATATATCTGAATATGATTAAAAGGGGAAATATATGGTAACAGAAAAAAAAACTTTAAAAAATCCATTTAACTACACTACACAAACAGCAAACCTTAAATTAAACAATGGACTTTGATTAACAGTATAATTATAAAAACAGGATATCATTCATTGCAACAAATATTCCATACCAGTGCAAGGCTGGGGGTGGGATAGAATATGGGAATCCTGTATTTTGTGGATGATTGTTCTGTAAACCACAACTTCTCCAATAAAGGGGGAAAAATATATATATATATATATATATATATATGTATATATTCCACCAACACAAATTAAAATGTTCATTTCTCAATCTGGAAAACCTTTGGTCATTTCTAAACTTAAATAGAAAATTTATCATAATTTTGGGCTTCCCAAAAAATCCAAAATAGAAAAACTTTTCTCATAAGTGTAAATTAGAGATGGAAAACAATCAAAAGGGTCATATCTCACCAAAACAAATATTTGCTACATTCTATATGAATGTGTTTAGGATAATTTTTCTTACATTTAAAAATTATACTGTTTCACACATTCTTTTGAATTTAAGCACACTTATTTCAGTTTAAGTTTCACATTCCCTCATTCAGTTTTTTTGCACATCCCATATTTCTCAATGTTATTTTAGATACAATTCTATTTATGGCCCTCAAAACTTTCAATGAGAAAATAACTTTAAGGTTTTGCTCAAGTCTTCTTTTATCTATTTTACAGTAAAAGAATATGGAATTTTATTTGTATTTTGGAAATGAGGGGTCTTTTAAAGAATAATACAGGAATATAGAGAAAAGCCTTTTTGTTGTTGTTTAATCTTACAGCATAACAAAATTCTTGTTTTAGGAGACTCTTGGCTTAATCAAAGAGTATTTCTTGTACATCTTTCTTGAACAACTTGGTTTAAAATTAGAAATTCTTATACATAAATAATGAAAAATGACTCATATTTGTAATACCAAAGAGTAAAACAAATCAATCTGGCAGCTTAAGCATTCAAAGTATTCAAAGAATCACAATCAGATACAGAAGCAAGAAGGGACCTTTGAACAGCTCAACCCCTTCATTTTACAAGCAAGGAACCAGAATTCTAGAAAGGTCAAGTGATTGCCTACCAAGCTCCTCTGATTCCTTGCATCACCCAACATTTTCACACTTCCCTATTAAAGAAAAAAAAGTTTATAGATTTACATTTTCTTGGCTACATATATAATTCTCTATTTCATTCATAAAAACCTGTATTAGCTGCTAAACAGTCTAGATTCCTTCTAGTCTATCAGCAGAGACAAACTTTCAAAATGAAGGATCCAGTTATTTCACAGGAAAAGGCTTCAGGACTTATTAATCACTTCAGAAGAATATCTATTTTTTTCTTTTTTTCTTTTTTGCAGTTACTACAGTCAAAATAAATTAATGTTTAGAATAATGAATATGAATAACGTTTATAATTATTTTTTCACATTTCTCACATTTAAAATTTTTAACTACTACTCCATACTCCCTTTTTAAATTTTTTAAACTGAGGTATAATTTACATACAATAAAATGCTAAAATAAAATCTTAAATGTTTAGTTCCATCAGTTTTGGCAGTACACTTATTTTTAAAATTATAATCTGCTTTAAATGCTTTTTGGAAATAAGAGTATAAATGAATAAATAATTGATTCATGACTTGATCTGTAACAGTCTGGCAGGGAGGAACTGGAAGAAGGTAGGATTAAAAATAGACAAGATAAAGTATTTTCACAATCATACAGATAAGAGTGTCTGGCTTAGGCCAAATGGGTGGCAGTACTAATGAGCAAAGGACAAGATAAGAAACATATTACCATTAAGGCCAGAAATGTATTGAATGGAAAAGAAGGTAGGATGGTTGAGAAGCCTACCTCACACATTATTTATAGTGGGTGTTCAATAAAGGCTTACTTATTCACTCAATAAACATTTATTATTAGCCTATTTTGAATCAAGCATGAATATGTCAGATTCCCTGCCTCCTCAAAGTTGCAGAAATTCAGTTAAGAACTCAGAGGTTGTCCAAATCCTTAAACTTCTGATAGTCAACTACTAAACAGTCTCACACTGATAAAAAAATGAGTTATGCAACTAAACAATTTTATATCATTATTGGATCAATAAATAAAAGATTTATGTTATAGGCTATTTGGTTATTTACCTGGCTCCCTGAAGTAACTAAATTAAATTGTGAAAAGTGATATGATTTGTATAATGATATTCACTATATTTCAAATTGGTTAAATACATTATTTCACCCCACCCCCCAAAAAAAAAAAACCTCCACACTGAAAACAAATTGATTCCCTGACTTAACACCCAGAAGCATACAAAAATCACATTAAAATAACAGTTTTGGTATGAGTCTATTAAATACAAAAAAAACACCAAAATTATAATCTAGTATTAATTATCTATTTAAAATACCTGATTCCATGAATTCATTTAACTCCTTTGTATGGAGTTACTCTATAGTATTTAAAGCATAATTTGAAAATTTCATTTTGGTTCCTTAATTAGAACTCAAATAACTTGAAAAATCCAGCATTTAATTATCTTCTTCCTGTTGAAACAGCCCCTCTGCTACTGCCTTTCCTCAACAGCAGAAACTTTCAACAAAACTTAAGTTCATTGATATGATTCATTCATCCTCAAACATGTGAGTATCTACTAAGGATCAGGCATTGTGATAAGAAACAGAAATACAATAAGTACTTTTTTTTTCATAACAAAAAACTTAATTCAGCAAATAGTAAATTAAAGAGCTATATGTTTTTAAGTACCAATAACTGAAACACGAAAAAATTACAAGTGAACAATTAAAGTGTTCTTATTGCCTGGAAAAAAAATCATTTCAATGAATAACAACATCAATATATAGAAGAGAATTCCAATGTAGAGTTAATACATTTTAACTCTTCAACTTATAAAATGCCATATTCAAAATGAAAGTAAAAGTAGATAATGTCAGTGCATATAACAGCTTATATTTCGTTATTTAATGATAACTTGATAGGAAACCATCAATTTGAAAAGAGGTTATTAAGATTTTATATTTTTCTAAAATATCTATAACAGAATGTTTTTCTCCAATGAGAAAACAAGTTTATTAACTACTCCTCTTTTCATTACTGTTCATAGTTTCTATCACTCTTCTAATATGGAAATACACAAACTTAGGTTCTTCCATACCAAATGTGATATAAAGAAATTTAGTCCTTTAATCTTAAAGTTTTAAGTTTATCAATTACAAGTAACAAATTTTTGTGCGTTACTTAATTACAGATGAATTTCCTTGTTCAAACAATAAAAATACATTTCAATTCAGTTGCTGAGCATTAGGGAGTAGTTCAAATTAAAAAGGTATAAAAATAGTATAAAACATGTTTAACATGTTACTTTTAAATTATGAAGGAAAATAAATTGCTCTTAAATTTGAATTTCCTTAAGTGGAACCCAAAGAGAAGCGCTTCAGTGAACAGTGAACCAAATTAAAAAATAACCACAGTAAAACACAACTGGCTCTAGCTTCTTCTAAAAAGTGATAGTTTAAAATAAGAAAAACCTCTCCAAGAGAAGTTGCCAGCGCCCCAGAAGGCCTTTCCGCATTTAAAGAGTTAATGGGGCAGACAGCCTCCTAGGTATATTCCCAGCAGACACTTTATCAGATTAAAGGAACTGCAAACAAACCCGTGGAAACCATTCTTTGTCCAAACCCAGCCTCTTCTTCCTGTGATGTCATATTACAAATCTAGCTAGCCTTTCTTTTTCACTTCAGAGAAAGCCCGTCACACAATACGGTCGGCAACTGAGGAAAAGGCCTCAATTCAGCAAGAGCTAACATGCTTAGGAATTTATTTCGGAACTTTTAAAAGACACTTCTGCTTCCACTGTCTGGAATCCACTGCAGGAATAGCAAAAAGGAAAACGGCATTTAAGACGAACAAGAAGTAAACGAGAACAAACTGGGAATGGTTAAGTCTCTGAAACTCTGCACTGAAAAGCAAAATAAGATCGATAACCTTAGCTTAAACATTCTGGAGCTTAAAGAAACTTTTGCAACATTCATCTTGACTACCGGAATACAAGTTTACAAGATAAGCAGTTTTACTGCTGTCTCGAAAAGCAGTTTTTTCTTTAAATTTATAATCCTATGGGTTGGGTGTATTTGAATGCACTTTTTAAAAAAAGTTTTTCATCAGTGAACTAATGCCTGGATTCACAGATTTTCTGGAGTCTAGAAAATGAGGATATTCTCCCATTGAAGAACCAAGTAGAAACTTTACAGCAGCAAATTTGATGTTTCTATTGGGGATTTTGGAGAAAAAGGAAATATTAATAAAACCACCCAAAGATCCTAAGAATCTGCACACATACTGGAGATTATAAACTGGTTACAATCTGAATACCAAAGGAGCCTGCAGCTGACAAAAGGACTTCAACATCGCCCTCACTGAAGAACCAAGTGGAAACTTTACAGCAGCAAATTT
This sequence comes from Chaetophractus vellerosus, assembly GCA_004027955.1. Classification (NCBI taxonomy): domain Eukaryota; kingdom Metazoa; phylum Chordata; class Mammalia; order Cingulata; family Chlamyphoridae; genus Chaetophractus; species Chaetophractus vellerosus. The sequence goes on along the minus strand of PVKH010040329.1, from coordinate 3,635 downwards.
CATGTTTCTTTTGGAGATTTTGGAAAAAAAGGAAATATCAGTAAAACTACCCAAAGATCCAAAGAATTTGCACATATATTGGAGGTTATAAACTGGTTACAATCTGAATACCAAAGGAGACTGCAGCTGACAAAAGGAATTCAACACTGTAAATTGGAAGTGTCTTTACAATGGTAAGCATTAACAGCTCCAACTGCTCCTACGATGACTCTTTTAAGTATACATTGTACGGGTGCATGTTTAGTATGGTGTTTGTGCTTGGGTTAATATCCAATTGTGTTGCCATATACATTTTCATCTGCACACTCAAAGTGCGAAATGAGACTACAACTTATATGATTAACTTGGCAATGTCAGACTTGCTTTTTGTTTTCACTTTACCCTTTAGGATTTTTTACTTTGCCACACGGAATTGGCCATTTGGAGATTTACTTTGTAAGATTTCAGTGATGTTGTTTTATACCAACATGTATGGCAGCATTTTGTTCTTAACCTGTATTAGTGTAGATCGATTTCTAGCAATTGTCTACCCATTTAAGTCAAAGACTCTAAGAACCAAGCGAAATGCAAAAACTGTGTGCATTGCTGTGTGGTTAACTGTGATGGGAGGAAGTGCACCAGCAGTTTTTTTTCAGTCCACCCACTCTCAAGGTAACAATACCTCAGAAGCCTGCTTTGAAAATTTTCCAGAAGCCACATGGAAAACGTATCTCTCAAGGATTGTAATTTTTATTGAAATAGTGGGATTTTTTATTCCTCTAATTTTAAACGTAACTTGTTCTAGTATGGTGCTAAGAACTTTAAATAAACCTGTTACATTAAGTAGAAGCAAAATAAACAAAACTAAGGTTTTAAAAATGATTTTTGTACACTTGGTCATATTCTGTTTCTGTTTTGTGCCTTATAATCTCAACCTTATTTTATATTCTCTTATGAGAACACAAACATTTGTGAATTGCTCAGTAGTGGCGGCAGTAAGGACAATGTATCCAATCACTCTCTGCATTGCTGTTTCAAACTGTTGTTTTGACCCTATAATTTACTACTTTACATCGGACACAATTCAGAATTCAATAAAAATGAAAAACTGGTCTGTTAGGAGAAGTGATTCCAGATTCTCTGAAGTTCAAGGGACAGAGAATTTTATTCAACACAACCTACAGACCTTAAAAAATAAAATATTTGACAGTGAATCTACAATATAAGCTTACTGAAACAAAACTACTGGGACTTCACTGGAACAGAACCTCCTTCAAACTGTGAAAAGTGTTTTCTTGGACAAACTATTTCTCACCTCGGACAGAAAAGAAACACATGGACATTTAAAAGTTTTTAGTATAAAGAAAAATTGCATTCAATGTGTTAAGCATTAAAATATATTCCATTCTTGTATACACTCCATTTTATTTTTTTAAGCCATTTTGATTTGTATCATCCTCTCTTTAAAAAATCCCTTAAAAAGATGTTTAAAGTAAAAAGGTGACTGATTTCAATCATGTGGTGATCTTCTGTACTGTCTTTGAATTACTTAGTAATTTTATACTGATTTATGCTAATTATAAGTTTCATTTAAGTATTATTTTGACACATATCTAATTACTGTTTTAATTTTAATTAAAACTGCTAATCCATGTTTTTAAACTATAATAACATAAATAAGAATGAAAAAGGTAAGTAATTTTAAATAATCAGTTGTGTTTGTAGCATTTTCCAAAAAATAGCTGAAAATGTAGTCTTCTGTAGAATTATGACTATACTAACACACTGCGGATGTCAGGCACTTATTTTTATAATAGAGGTTTTTATCTTCTATTCATAAAAGCATCCTAACTATATAGCATACTTTTAATATTTTGTGACTATAACAGCACCCAATTTCAAAATGATATATACCACAAAAATAAAGTGGGCAGAAACTAATAGAATGCTATTATTGTTAAGTAAATTTTTAGAAAACAAAATATTACTGAACGTACATTTTAAAGATAGATTTATGTCACAACAAAGACTTAGATTCTAAACATTTTATTTTAGATCAGAGGAACTGCAGGAAACACCAGAGGTTGATTTTTTTAAATGAAAAACTGAAATATATTACGTAGTACTTAGAAAAGTGACTGATTATATAGAATATATAATTTATTGATTTTATACATATATATTCTCTTCCCGCTTCTGAGCATTCTTAGCCAAATATTGAATAGTTGAAGATACATTATTTCAAATAAACTGTTATTGTATATCAAAATAAAACTATAAAGTAAGGCTATAGTTCTTTACATAAAAAATAGCAAAACTATAGGGCCAAATAACTAAACACAACTATATTTTCATTGTACTAAACATAAAAGGTATGGATTTAAGCTATAAATTAGATAAAATGCCAAATGGACTAAAATTTTTTATCTCCCAACATGTTTTTTTTTTTAATTGAAGCAGTTCTCAAAAAATCAGCTTAAAAAAGAACGTTTCTACTTGAGAAAATGGACATGCAATTGAATGCTTCACCACTTTGTCAGACTCGGCAATTAACCTATCTTACTTTTACTGTCTTAATCTTTCATGCCCTGAATACAACTTTATGAACAAATTTGATTTTTGCCATTGTCTGGGTTTGGGCTGCAGTGATTTTAGAGAAAACACAATATGCTACAAGTTTTCCCCAAAAAAGGTGTTTTTTTGTTTGTTTGTTATAGCAATCCCTAGGTTCCCTTTAAATAAACCTAAAGAAAAATAATTCCTTTTAAAAATAAACAACAAACACTAGTGAAAGAATTTAAGCAAAGGTCTCATATTCTGACAGAAGTACATATACTATAAGCATGTTTTCTTCAGTTGATCCTGAAGTCTCTTTATTTGTTACTATACTCCAGAGAACAAAAATACATTTAATATTCCTAAATATAGATATTTGAGTTGAAAAGCAGCTAGCAAATGACTGATCTGGGAGGAAGGGATGGGAAGTTTGTGTTTTTCTTTTGAGTTTTATGAGAACTCTCCTCTAAGATCTGTAAGCAAAACTTTAAAATACAAGCAAAACAGTCAGATAGTTCATGCACAGCTGTGACTACTGTGCTCACTGGAGAAATTTTTGTTGCCCATTTTCAACAGGAAGATATATGAATCAAAAATTATGCAAAATGATAGATACAGGCCATTATACATCTTGCCATAACCTACAGAATTGTGTGGGAGAGAGTGTAAACTACAATGTAAACTATAATTCATGCTTAGTGGCAATGCTCCGAAATGTGCTCATCAATTGCAATGAATGTACCACACTAATGAAGGATGTTAATGGGGGAAAATGTGGGCGCTGTAGGGAGCAGGGCATATGGGAATCCCTTATATTTTTTATGTAACATTTATGTAATCTAAATATCTTAAAAAAAATTTTTAAGTTATGCAGAACTCTTCACAGAGGAATACATAACAGATAACCAATATTAGTTTTCTCATCTGAAACTTAAAATCCTGGGTAAATCTTACCTACACGGACAGATCTAAGAGTACCAGAATAAAATTCAAGTTATTTTCCTTTCTTTGTTAATGTTGTATTTTAAAGGTAAATTATATATTCCAAGGGTTTCCTCTTTCCCCTTTACTCAGAAAATCTATATTAATATTAGAATGCT
>PVKH010040328.1:0-11083 GCA_004027955.1 Chaetophractus vellerosus | reverse complement strand
GAGCAAAAATAGTGAGCAGACAGCTGAGGGAGCCATTTTGCGGGGGGAGGGGGAAGCAAAAAATGTAGAGGTACAAAGGCAATTTGACAAATATACAATGGTACCACATTTCTATCAAAAGTAAGAGATAAAACAATTACAACAGAATTAAGTGGAGATATAGATGTTATTCCAAAAGATTAGCAAATTCAACTTATTAGATATAAAGAATCTATTGTACCCTATAAAGAATAACTTTTTATAGACTTTTAGGGTATTTGCAAGCATTAAATATGCATTAGGTCATGGATAAAAATCTAAAAACATTTCCAAAATTGATGCTCATATTGGCTACAATTCTTGCCATCATGAAATACAAATAGAAATTCACAACAAAAGGATATATTCTCTCACTACTCACAATCTGTATAGGAAATTTTTTTAAAAAGATTTATTTTATTTTTATTATATATCCCCCCCTTTCTGCTTGTTCTCACTGTGTTCATCTTCTGCGTTCTTCTGTGTCCGCTTGTCTCCCCCCACTGCGACGACCCGCTGAGTCAGCTCACCGCGCGGCGGCCTGCCTGCTTGCGGCAGCCTGCCTTCTCAAGGCGGTCTGTGTGCTTGAGGAGGCCCCGGGTTTGGTTCCCGGGGCCTCCCATGTGCCGGCGCCCTACCAACTGGGCTACAGCCGGCCCCAGGAAATTTTTAATTCCTGAAACAAGCAGCAATTCTCTTCAAGCAAATCTTAGGTTAAAAAATAATTCAAGCTTAATTTACAGAATGTTTGTTTCAAAATGACAAAAAGTGCTACAAATTAAATCCTATGTTGTATGAAATTCCAAAGACTTAATGATATCTATTAGCAAGTAAAAAGGACAAAATAAATGGAACTTAAACTAGAAAAGAGCAAGGACATGAAGTTTCAGCAAGTATATGAAAATGTTAAAGTATAAAATTAAGTAATTAATCAAAATCCCTCATCTCCAAATTGGAACTGAACACTGAACCCAAAACCTGATGTTTAAATGAGCAATAAAGTTGAAAAACTATAGGCAAGTCTAATAAAGAGAAAAGAGAAAAAATAGTTTGTAAATTATTCTCTAAGAATAAAAGTGAATAGCAATTGTGATATGAACAACAAATAAAAATAAAGATGAAGAATAGGTAACACTTGCAATAGAATTGTGGAATAGAGGTTTGCTACTTAAAAGATATGATACATACAGGTTGCCTGTTGGCTCTGTTAACTTACTTGAGAGTCTTTTAAAATTAAAATTACAAAGGACTGATTTTGAATTACTGATTTCAGATTATATAGGTTCCTAAGCAAAAATACAGACATTTATGTATTGCATGGAAGTAACTTTAGATGACTGTGTTTTCTAAAATAACATTGCTTTGATGAATATACTTGAATTCATTCATATTACAGATTGGATTATCTTATTTGTTTGATTTTTAGCCTGAACAAAGTTTCTGTATACATTAAATTATTTATAATATTCTAGAACAGTTCCATTTCACTCAAATGATCTATACAAGATACATATCTACAAATACAGGCTTATGCATAAAACAATAAAAGTGTCCTATATTTTATTACAATGGATATAAATAAAATAGTGTAAATTTGCCAATGAAAAAGCTTGTAAATGAACAGAAATACCGCTTTGTTATTTCATAGCATTTAGCTTGGAGTTAGAAAAATAAATAATGGACTTAGTCAACAGACTTACAATCATGATGGCCTCATAAAAACAGTTTCTGTACAAATTTTCTTAATCAAATCTGTAATGGAAATGTATTTGATATTTCCATCAGGAAGTCTAGTATATATTAGACTTGAATTGGGCTAAGCCTAAAAGATCTGGCTCTAGGGGAACTGATGTATTTCTTGGGCATTAAATAGAACACTCAGAGAAATATATTTACTCTTTTCAAAACACACAGAATTAAATTTTAGGAAGGAAATCATTTATTCTATTTTACTTCGTTTAATTTGAAGATTGTAAGGCAATTTAAATTGTAGAATAAAAAAGATAAGCTGTATTCAAATGTATCATAGCCTGATAGTCTTTCCACTCTATAATATAGAACTGGGACACTAGACTTAAATTTAGAATTGATTTTATTTTTCTACATTTATTCAATGTCTTTTATCTCTGTTGATCCTTACTAAAATTCTGTATGTATTAATATTCCAATTTTATCAGTGGAAAAGCTGATAAAACGGCTCAGTAACTTGTCTAAAGGAACATCTGTATATCCTCTTAAGTGAAATGTCTATTAATATCCCTCACCTAAGATCTACTTGAATTGCTTTTTTCATTGTTGGGTTTTGAGAGTTCTTTATATATTCTGGATACTAGTTTTGTTTTTGTTTTTTTTTTTGCAAATATTCTCTCCCAATCTGTAGCTTAGCTTTTCATCCTTTTCACTGCTCTTCTGCAGAGTAAAAGTTTAATTTTGATGAAATCCAGTGTTTCAATTATTTTTTTTTTATGGATAATGATTTTTGGTGTCAAGTCTAAGATTTTTTTTTTGCTTAACACTACATCCTAAGGATTTTCACCTATTTGTAATAAAAAGTTTATAGTTTAACATTTTACATATAATTTCACGATCAATTTTGTGTTAATTTTTATGTAAGGTGTGAGTTTATGTTGAAGCTTATTTTTCTTTTTGCCAGTGGATGTTGAATTGCTTTAGCACCATTTGATGAAAAGGCTCTATTTCCTTCATTTGTAATTTAAAAAAATTAAATTAAATTGCTTTTTCATCTTTGTCAAAAATCAGTTAGGTCCTATTCCTGAATTTCTATTCCATTCCATTAATATATGTTGTCTATCTCTCTCATAAATATATCTTGATAAATATAGCCAAATAAGTCTTGAAATCAGGTAGACTGCTTTCTCCTATTTACTTCTTTTTCAAAATTGTTTTAGCCATTCCAGTTCCTTTGCTTTTTGATATAAATTTTAAAATATATCACAGAGATTGTTTTAGTTTACTAGGCTGCTCAAAGCAGATACCATGAAATGGCTTGGCTTTAAACAATAGGAATAATGAGACTGTGAGAATGTCCAAATCAAGGTATCATCCAGGCAATCCTGGACTCCTCTGTCACATGGCAAAGCACATGGTGGCATCTGGTTTCTTACTTCTCTTCCAGATTTTATTGATTTCAGCTTCGTGCTTCCATGCCTTTCTCTTTCTCTCTGTATTCATTCCATTTATAAAGGGCTCCAGTAATAGCATGAAAACTCATCCTGAATGAGGTGGGCCATACTGTGATACTGCTAGGCAGGGGTGAGAGTTCCAGCTCATCATTAAGCCTCCAGTGATAACTTTCTGGCTGGGGGTAAAGGGGTGCTTCAAGTGACCTCCATGATAGTTTAGACTGAGGAGGGATGGCCTCATTATAGGTGGTAGTCCTGCTGTTAGCCCTTCTGACAATATCTTGGTGGGGAGGGTAAAGGGCATTACTGTTTGGGGGAGAAAATCCAGGTTCCTCCTGTGTCCCCATCGACACAGTGGTGGTTGGAGTATGGGGATCATCACTGCCTGGCAGGGATGAAAGTCCTGGTTTCCTGTGTAACCTTACTGAGAATACCTGGGCTGGAGAGTTGGGGTCCTTCATCACAGCCTGGTGAGGGTGGAGGTTTAGCTCCCCACCCATGTATTTTCTGTGGTGTTTGAGTAGAGTAGAATAACAAGTGTTATGTCTTGTTTGGGCACCCCTTTCCTTGTGTTTTGACTAGAGAGAACAGACTTTTTGGGGGGCTTTTTTGTATGCGGGGCCTTTGGTTTTTCCAAGTTAATTGGTTATTTTGCTTCTAGTCTGGGATATATGGGGCAAAAAGTAAACCCATTGAATTTACCACATATCTTTCCTTGGGTCCTGAGGTATATTGCTACTCTGTCTTCTTTCCAGCTTTCAGAGCCTCCTTATGTGTGTTTTACATATAATGTCCGGGTGTTTTAATTGTACTTAGCAGGAAGATCAGGTAAAAGTATGAATTCCATCTCCTTAGAAGCAGAAGTCCTTCTTAACCTTAATTATTTTTTATTTATAACATGTATACATATCATTGATTAGCTGATTGCCTTTCAGATAAAGAAATGTATGCATTATTATAATTCTTAGACATTGTCTGCTAAAATAATAAAGACTTGTAATAATGGTATTTTCATTAGTGGTGGTCATATATAGCTAAAACATTTTAAGATTGTTTATTTTGAAAAAGAATCACAGTGAACACAGAAAAATTCATAAAAATTCATAAAGACCTTTAATGCTATGTATGAAATTAATTGGCATCAAACTCTCCTACCTGGAATATTTTGCTATAGTAACTTCCTGGAAAATCGTTTATGAACTATATCCCCTAAATTATTACACCATAGTTTTATGGACAGTATTTTTATCTTAATGAGCAATAACAGCACATGGCTTGGATCATAGCAATAAAATCTAGTCTGCCTGTTGTAAACTGATAGTAAGAGCTTATAACAGGCACACTACTTCCTGCTGTTGCTTTTGAAAATACAGGGAAATCCCAGAACATTATTTTTATGCAATAGGCACTGCACAGCAAACTTAAGTACTTTTTCATTGCATAAACCAATGCAGGTACTTTATACTCTACTAAGTATGAAGTGAATTGAAAATAATGCCTCATTTCAGAAGTCAGATTGTACTTGTCATAAAAAGTATACCTTTTTAGCTGTTAACAGATCCTTCTTTTACTCATTTATCAGTATGATAAAAGCTGTGGGCTCTATTTCTTGCATTGTTATTTGTGAAATAGAAGAGTTGTCAGAAGTAAGACTAAAAAATTCTCAAGAAGGAAATCAAGAAAATTGAATTAGTATTCTACTTCACTTTTTATCTTTTTATTACTTTTTTTTAAAGTAAAACTTTTGCGATAAAGTATATTTTTAAGAAGAAAATTAGTCATGAGGATTTTTTGTTGCTGTGGGCCGATTAGGAAAGAATGGCACTATTCTCTTTTCTACTCCTCTTCCCAGAAAGAGAGAAGCAACATTATGTTTCAAAGTCTGACCTTTCCTTCCACTGTCCCTCATCTGCCCTCCACTGCAAGTAAGCAGATTTGCAGTTTCATATCTGTTTGAGATAAGAGAAAGTGTAGGTTATTGCATTAATTTGGAAAACAAACACATAATTAATGCAGAGGTAATTTCTGAAGACAAGTTGAGTTAGAGTGGAAGTGGCAAGAACTTGCACTGAGAAGCCTGCAGAGGCCTAGAGGAAGGCCAGACATTTGAAGGAGTGATGCGTGGCTGTTTTAGTTTCCTGGCTGCTAAAACAAATGCCTTAAAATGGGTTGACGAACTGGAATTTATTGGCTCACAGATTTAAGGCTAGGAGAAGTCTAAAATTGCATTAGCAAGGCACTGGTTTTTTTCACTGCATATTGAAAATCACTGCTTTCATTTTGGGGGGGAGTGGGCAATAGTGGGGCAAATTGTGTCAACACAGAGGTCAGGCCATTGTTCTTAAAGAAGCCATTAATTTTATATAAATTACACTCTATGAATTTAGCCACTGATCACTAAATAATAGATTCACTGACAAGTAAGAGACCTATCAAATGCATTTAATTGATTGCTCAGTGACCTCAAAGGATTAATTAAAGCTTCCCTAAGGCAGGCTGATTTGCATGTCCATGGAATGTTACATATATTTAAAAGTTTCAGCTGCTCTGCTTCATGTTTCAGGAAGGTAGTTAGCCTGTCAAAGTTTAGGACTGTAACTAAATCCTTTGTTACTCTCAAAGTTATAAAGGTATGCTGTGGGAAAAGGAGCAAAACAATTTTTGGTATATAACGCAGAATTGTTTAACTATATAGAATGTAACTCATGTTAGAGGGCTGAAACCAGAGAAGTTTTACTATTGTTTTTCTTTATTTTAAGCTTTGTTTGAACGCTAGTTTTATCATTAGTTTTATGACTTTGGCAAGGTAACAGAACTTATCTGAGACTCATTTCCTTCATCTGTAAAATGAGAGCAACTTATTTTTGAGGGGGTGGAGATGAGTATATTTTAACCATTAAATAAATGTTCATTCACATAATTTTGTATGGATTCAAACCTGTGAAAATTATGCTTAAAATATTAGTGTACTGAAAGTGTCCTATGCCAGAAAGCCCAGGAAATAGGGATAAAGCAATTATGTCCTCCAGTTAAGATACAAAATCTCCAAAAGTTATGTTTTTCTCATTTTTCTCTCTGAACGATATTAAAGAATAAACCTATGTAAACGTTATGTGCAGCAAACATATTGTATTCAAATGTAAAAAAATCAAAGAGTAAAATGGTTTCTCCCAATATGGTAATACAATAATAAAACTACCTCATCATGTAAAGAAGTTTTATATTATTACAAATACTGCATTGTTTCCATAAAATACTTTTAACTCATTTAAAGCAATAGCTTCCTTTATTTTCATTTGAAATTAATACTTTTGTGTAAACCTCCACGCAAGCATAATAGTTTGATGTTATCTTGAGTGTAGAACAAAAAATATTCTTGAATACAGAAACATGTTGGTGTACTCAAGTAAAGATTTTTTTCTTTATACATGCACTATTGTTATTATGAAGTCAAATCACTTTTCCTTTGCAATAGCAATAACTAATAAGTAAATGTAATACTTAAAAGCAAATCCATTCTTAGTAACACGTAACTACAAAATACATATGAATAAATTTGAGGAATGTAGAAGGCCTTTATAAAGATAAGTATGAAGCTGTTACAGCTTTTTAGAAGGAAATTGAAAACTCAGATAAATGGAGAGACATATGTTTCAAAAAAAACCCAAAATTCTATGATGTAAAATATTAATTTTACTAAAAATAATTTATTTGGTGCATACTTAAGAATGAATCCCAAAGGAAATATTATGAAACTTTATTTGATGATGATGATTATGGTAAACGCTAACAACTAACATTTACAAAATACTATTTTTAAGTTTCCAGGGTTTATCAAATATGTATTTGTTAGGTCCAGCCATTTCTTGAATATTTACTTTTTGTAAGATCCTGTGTAATCCTTTGTACCTTTCAACATATCTACATCTACTCATCTGTAAAATGAGAGAAATAATTGTGCCAACAAGACATAAAATATTAGGAAGATTGCATTCTATAAAGTTATAGTACATAAAGTTATTGAACTCTTAAGTATAGGAAGCTTTTGATAATGTGCCTAGATGCAAATTAAAACTTCTGTATCATAAAAACAACATGAACAGAGTGAAAAGATGAGTGACTGCAATAAAGTATATGTGAATTGTAACAAATTATAATGCCCAAAACATTCAATAGGTATAACCGATCAGTGTATAAGAGGCAGGGAGTAGGAACAATATTGAACAATTTTTATTCCAGTTAATGTTCTAATTACTACAGCAATTCTAATCGGTTGGTATTATTGCATTCAGATGAGGACCTTACTTCTCTCTTACTGGACACAGATTATTTTCCAATAATTTATAATGCAATGACCATTGTATTTGTAGACATAGTTTTTGCACCTTTTGAAGTATTTGTAATAGATCACTAAATCTATAATTGTATGGTCAAAGGTCAATAACATGACAGCTCTCCATTGCTTTCAATATAGGTTATACCAGTTGTGCTCCTCCAGCACAATGAATTACACTGTTTATTAACAGCAACATTCTAATTGACTTGAAGCCATTTAGTAACAGCATGGCATGTTGGCTTATTAAAATTGTTTTGACGCTAACAGGAAAAATGTGTCCTTTATTTCCTTTGTTGTTTCTTTATTTATTGTTGACTTTATCTTAATTCAAACTTGTAAGAAAGCATCTTAATTGTCGAACTTGTTCCAGATTTTAGCACTGAAGCATAAATGCCTTGTCCTTCATCCAAGTTATAATTTCTAGTGGGAATGAATTTTTTTCTCATATTTATTCTGTTTCAGCAAGCAATATTCCAGGGTCCAAATCTTTGTTTTCTTCTTTTAACCATGTGTCTGGCTTTTAATTGCAGTTTAAAAATAGTTTTGAAAATTAAAGGAATGGGTGTAGCTCACTGGTTGAGTGCCTGCTTCCCATGTCTGAGGCCTGGGTTCAATCCCCGGAACCTTCTAAAATTTTTTTTTTATTTGAAAATATAAACTGTATATGACAACTCAGAGTGAGTGGACATGTAAAAGGCCTCTAGAAACTGCTACAAGGTGGAGGAGAGGAATGACTTTGGAATTAATATATTACAAATTTTAATCATTCTGATATTTCCCCCAAATTTTTAGAAACATTTTCTTCAATTATATGATAAATAGATTTGTTCATTTATCCATGAAAGTTGCTGTTCCTTTCACTTAAAACTATATTATTTTGAAATAATTTTAGATTCATAGAAACTTTGCAAAAATAGTATAGATATTTCCCGTTTATGCTTCACTCAATTTCTCTTAATGTTAATAATTTTCATAAACATAATACAGTGATCAAAACCAGAAAATTAGCATTAACTCAGTAATTCTGTACCACAAATGTTATTTGAATTTTGCTAATATTCCCGCTAATATATATTTTAAAATAAAGTTTTTTTTTTTCATAGAACAGTTTGGGATTTACAGAAAAATTGTGAAGATAATACAGAGCATTCTCACAGCCAGTTTCCCCTATGTTTAGCATGGTTACATTAGTATGGTACATTTGTTTCAATTAATGCACTAATATTGATACATCATCATTAACTAAAGTCCATACTTCATTCATATTTCTTTAGTTTTTACTTGATGTCCTTTTTCTGTTCCAGGATTCCATCCACAATACCACATTTCATTTCATTGTTGTGTCTCCTTAGGTTCCTCTTGTCTGTGTCAGTTTCTTACCTTCCCTTGTTTTTGATGATGTTGACAGTTCTGAGGAGTACTGCTCAGGTGTTTGGTGAAAGGTCCCTCATTTGAGACTTTGAAGCATTTTTTTTTTTCATGATTATACTGGGGTCATGTGTTCTTAGGAGGAAGGCTAATGTGCCATTTTCATCATATCATATCAATGATACATAAAATTAAACCTTGGTGACCTGACTGAGAAAGTGTTTGCCAGGTTTCTCTACTTCAGAGTTACTTTTTTCCACCCTTTTGTTACTGTTTTCTTTGAAAGGAAATTATTATGTGCAATAATTTTTTAAGGAATATGTACTCCTGGTACTTTAGGGTGGAGTATCTACATAAATTATTAGGAATTCTCTTGTATGGGAAATTTGTCTTCTTATTCAATGATTTATTAATATCAGTATAAATTCATGGATATCTGTTTTGTGCTTAGGGTTGCAGGTCATCACTACTTTATTTCATTACTCAAATTGTTCAAGCGTTGATCACTGGGAGCTCCTTCAGTTGGCTCCTGTGTCCCTTTGATGTAATACCATCATTATATATATATTTTAAATTTTCTTAGCACTTCCTTACTTTCTTATAAAACAAGGTACTCACGGCTCATCTGGTATATTTCCTGTGCAGTACTAGTATCAGCTATTTTTCTAAAGGAGACCTGATTCCTTTTATTGGAGAATGATATTAGAAACCCATGGATCTGGGTGGTAAGGGTGCTCATTGCTACTGGGATGTGGCTACTTTAAGACCCTTTTAGTTGACAAAGCAAAGATATATATATATATATATATATGTATGTATATTCTACTTCATGTATATCCACATGTCTAAAAATATTTCTATATGTCATCATCCTCATATATATTATGGTAGACAAGAATTCATGCGTATGTCTCCAACTGACATCTTTTACCACATTAATATTTTAAAGACATTTTGCCAATCAGGATCTACAGAGATATGTTAACTTAGCATCCATCATTTTAAAATATAAGACCATGTTAATTAATGGCAATTCAAATGCATTCATGTTTGTTCCTACAATGAAATCACCAGGGTAAAAATACAATTGGTGAAAACTTTAAGAGAATACTTGTTGACTAGAAAACCTAGAATGTGACTGAAGAATTAGAATGCTCTATGCATATGTTTTTATGTATCATTTCCCTTGATTTAAAATATATTTTTCCAGATATTTAGAAGTGTTAACATGTTGCCATTATTATTGTCTTAAGTGGATAACAATGTCATCAAAACATGCTATCTCCCAAATTCATGTATTGTAGTGTGTCTTATGTACAATGATAACTCTTTGCACTAAGATAGGGAAAAACAACCTCTATGATATGATCATCTCTTTTTGCCTCTATTTTTCTAATTGAATTTTTATATTGAGGTATACCATACCAGAGGAGTACAAAAGTCATGACAGTACTTTATAATCATAAAATGGAAAACCACTCAGCAGTAAAAAATGAGCACATTGTGTGCTTCTTGCCACAACTTTGATGAAAATCATAGATGTAATACTGAATGAAAGGAGATAGATACAAAATAATACACATTCTATGACCACTAAACTAACCTGTTAAAATAAATAAGGATAGTAGTTACTTTTGAAGGAAGGAGGAAAGAGTATATTGGTGTGCATCTCACCCTGCAGCACACCCTCAGTCTGTCTCAGATTGTGTACTCTTTTCTTGTTTCTTAACTCTTTACTCCCTTGCTTACCCTATGGCGTGTTCTTAAATTCTTTTATGTGACAAAAGCTAAGAACCTAGAAGCCCAGAACCCAGCGTGTTCTGCTAACATATTTGGTGAGCCAGCCAGGAGACAAGGAGGCAAGTAGTGCTCCCCGACTCCCGCTGAAGACTGAATCATTACCTTCCAGAACAAGATATTAGGCATGAGGGGATTTCATCCAGTTCCAACCACTGTGCTGGACCCACCTTCCCTCAACCTTAATAGAATAGCCAGAGGGTTTTACAATCTGTCAGGCAGGGCCTACTCCCCCTAACCAGCAGGAAGCAGCTATAGAAGAATGACCATTGCTCTTCAGCTCCCCCTTAAGAATAAGACTGTAAACTTATTAAGGGGAGAGTTGGGGCAGGCTAATATAGGGAAAGAGGGAAGGCAGCTGGGACCTGGCAGAGAACATGGCTGGCAGAGAACATGGCCGTGAGACCCCATCTGGAAACAT
>PVKH010040327.1:0-11071 GCA_004027955.1 Chaetophractus vellerosus | reverse complement strand
TTCCTGAGTTATTCTTGAGGGGATTGTTACCCCTTCTCAGGTACCCACTCTCAGATGGGAATAGGAAGCCCACAGAGGTTATGAGACTTATTCAAATAACAATAGAAATGCCAAGGCTAGAATCCAGTGCTCTCAGGTAAATAATTGATATATATTTATATGTCAAATCCTAAACAAGGACCTTACTATAATGATGTTTCATGATTTTTAGTACTATAGTTTGATCGATAAAATCTTTCCTTCATGAAGACAAGAAATTACTATTAAATTGTATTTCAATGTGTTCAATTGACATCTCCTGATAGGACATAAATGTATACAACAGATTGATTTTTATGTACATTTAAATTTAATTATAGGAAATGTCCTCTCAGTCGGTATGACATTTCAGGTCCTAGGTTAAACCAAGCTTCCATCAAGACCCACAAGGCCATGAAAGGAAGAAAATTCCAAAGAGTGATTCTAGAATAAAATCACCATGATTCATGAGGTTCACATTTTGCGAACATCAGAATCATCAAGAGATTTCTTGCCTTTAAGTAAACTATAACAAAATATTTATTCATATATTTATTAATAATTTAAATAATTTCCTTTCTTACCTACCAGCACCTTAAGGTCATGTTTTCTGGATATAAATTACCTAAAAAAGATAATAGCAAATTTTAAAAAGGAAGAAAATTATTTTAAATCTCAATGATTTAAGAGATTTTTTATGTGAGTTTTGCTCATTAGAAGAAAGTAAAATTCAATCCCATGCCTTATGTTCTCAAAAACATACTGAAGCAATGAAAGATTTTCTGAGAATGCCAAGATATTGGTGTTTTTGAAACCTGAAGAAAGGAGTCTCTAAATGTTTCTGTTGTTCTTTAAGGTTTACAAAGAAGATCTACCTCAGCTAAAGCAACAAAGTAAAGAGAAAAACCAGGCGGTGCCCTTCCTCAAACGAGAAAAGGCTCCCGAGGACAGCTTGAAACTCCAGTTCATACACGGGTGGGTGGCCTGCCCCAGGACCTCGCACGTCTTCCTCTGACTGTGCCCAGCTTGTCATCAGCCCCATCACCAGGCTAAGGTGGTCCCCTTCTCTCGTACTCAGCCTTCATGCTGGCTCTTCTCTCCAGTGTGTACTTACCTGCGGTTAAGATTTTAACTGTGATTCCCATTCAGCTTTCTCAATGAATGCTCTGTGGCTATCACACTGTGATTGTGTCTGGGTTTTTCATACTTCACGTACTTCCCTGATATATACGGTACTGCTGCTCATTGTTTTGCTGTCTCACTCCATTCTCACCACCATATCTGCTTTGTCTCTCTCTCCACACCTTGCTCTGTTTTCTAGCTCTGCCCTAAGACAATGCTTTCTTCAAACGTTTTTGCTTGCATATGCCATAAATAATTTTGAATTTTATAAGATCATATACATGCTTGCACATTTTATGTTAACATCTAAAAGTTTTCATCATAAGTTTAAATTGTTGAAAAGTACATAATACCCAGTAATATAATAAATACTTGCATCAGTCATTTAAATGGATTCCATGGAACCTAAATGCCATAGAGATTTGATTCTCACTATCATCCATTTAAAAAAATACATGACCAGGCACTTTTATAACAGTAGAACATTTTACAACTTTCAACCTTGAACTTGTATTTTCATTATACTTCTCCCATAAAATGTTACCTTAACATAATTTTTTTGCTGCAAAATCTTCTGTTGATCACCCTACCATAACTTCTGCGAGTAAAAATATGTCTCTAAGTTCAGGTTAAATTTGTGGCCATAAGACTCTAACTCTGTGCTGTCCAATGCAGTAACTGCTAGACATACATATGTGCTTAGTCTGAATTAATATATGCTGTTGATGTAAAACACATGCCAAATTTTGAAGACTTAGAGTGAAAAAAAAGAATATAAAATATCCCATTAAAATGTTTTCTGTTAATTACTTGTTGAAATGAACATATTTTAGATATCTTGGGTTAAAATGTTATTAAAATAACTTTCATCTGTTTCTTTAATGTGACAATAGAAAAATTTTAATTACCTATGTGATTTGCATTATATTTGTAGATTGAATCTTTGTGACAATTATTAGTAGCACACAATTGACCAAATCAACATAAATATATTATAAATTTTGGATAAACAATTACTAACCATAGAAGAATTTTCTTGAAATTCTTTTAATAAAGTGATTTTTTTTTCAATGAGTATTCCTATTGCTAGAATGTGGCAGAGTTTAGCATCATGTCTATTCCCATTTTCCATTTTTTCTAGATAAAAGCACTGAGAAAGATTAATCACATAAATTAGTACCTGAGAATGGAATGAGTTTTATCGTAGCAATATTATTCAATTCTTTAAACTCCTTCTGAGTTATAGACCAAAAGAAAACATTTTGATTTTGATATAATTTTAAAAAGGTAGTTTAATCATCTATCAACTGATAATTAAGTTTCCAATTTTGTTAAATGCAAAGAATTGGAAATCGCCTCATTTGCAAAGGATTCCCTACCCAATCATTAGAGTTATTCACTTTCAGTATCCACGCTTGTGTTTCGAATTGCCCCTCTATTTTGAACCTGGACAGTTTTACAACCCAAGATAATACACCATAGAAAGATTCCAGACAGAGAGGAATGGCTTCCTCAAGTGAGAGGAAGTGATTGTAAAAAGGGCAGTGAGAAAGGAGAGCCAGTGCCTCATCACAGAAATGTTCTCAGACTGATCATTTTTAAGAAGGGGCACATATAGAAGCTGAGGATCTGGAAACAGAGTATGTTAAAAGTATCAGTGTCGTGTGCCCCTTGGAGAGTCATCACACGCCAACAGAGGTCCTCGTAGCCTGGTTTGAATCCCTGTCCCAGGCAACTATGGAGACACTTAGGTTGCACTTGTGCACCTCCATGTCAACATGGTAGCTTCATTTCCTCTTTACTCATTCTCCCTGTTTTCAACTGCTGTGTTTCATGGACCTGTGCTTCAGTTATAGAGGCTACGACTGTAGAAACAATCTCTTCTACACGCAAGCTGGAGAAGTCGTCTACCACATTGCGGCAGTTGCTGTCGTGTACAACAGGCAGCAGCACTCCCAGAGGCTGTACCTGGGGCATGATGATGACATTCTTAGCCTGACCATCCATCCAGTAAAGGATTACGTGGCCACTGGGCAGGTATGTATCTCTGGCTCCTACAAGGATCACGTGGCCTCCAGGCAGGTATGAATCTCTCTTGGCCATAGCCAAAGAGAGATCAGGGAGCATTTAATTTTGAATCCAGTTTACATATTGGAAATTCAAGAAGTACTCAGTAGAAATAGAGATGAGGCAGGAAGCTGAAGATTCAGTGAATACTGGATCATTTCATGATGATGAGAAAATCAACCAATGCATTCTAGCACTGTTGGGAAACCTCTGAGGAATTCTCATCTTGAAATGGTGAGATCTATAAATGGAACTAGGTAAAATTAAAATAATGTAAGTCTTTATATATTTTCCAAAGCACTGTGTAACCATTGCTTCGTGCATCCTAGGTACTCAGTAAATGTTTATTGAATGAACCATTTTATAAATATTAGTATAACATCTAGTATATAGTTATTTTTGTAAAACTAAAGCCATGTGAATTTTGACTAATTTATTGTTTTATATTTTAGCCTTGAAAAGAAACTAAATTTTACTTGAACACTTTGGGAATGCCTAGACTCCAGATTGAGACTATAATTTAAAAGCTACCCAATATACAGTAGAGACCTTCTGCTCAGTCATTTGGGGTGATGAGAAGAGAGGGATAAAGATCATATTAGTGAACAAAGAATCTGTTAAACTCAGGTTTATTTTCTTGTTTGTGAAACAACTGTTTTCAATTTTATACTGTTTTCCTCTAATTTGTTCAATTTTATCATGGGTGAAGCATGTAGTACTTCAAATCATGCTCAATATCTGTGTGGCAAATTCCAAAAGAAACACTTTTAGCATGAGGGTCAAAAGTTAACATGACACAACTAAACCCTGACTATTTCTGGGACTTAATATACAGGTGGTAGAAGCCTTTGAATGGGGTTTATAACCTGAGGTATGTGGGATCCATAGATGAAATTAAGGACATGAAGGAAGCCAACTCCCAGAACTGTGCATTTTGAGGGAGAAGCATCCATAGCTTATATTTATTTGTAAAAGGATTACAGTCCCCCAAAAGGTAAGTGCCATTGGCTGATACACTGGTTTGCTGCCATTCTATAGCAAATTAGACCATCCAGTTTTATGTGTAATTGATCATCACTTTGCCTTTTCACTTGCCCTTATTTTTTTTGTCTTTCTTAAAAGCAGATAATGCTTGGTTAATGGCTATTTAATAACTTTCATTTGAAAGGAAAAACTAGAGATTGTTTCTTTGCATAAACATCCGAGGAGACACTGCACTGTAGGCCATAATTGATGGGAGGCAAACCAATGACAAACCGGTATGCTGATTGCCACTCCAAGGGGTAACTGGGCCTCAATG
The DNA here is from genome assembly GCA_004027955.1 of Chaetophractus vellerosus. Lineage (NCBI taxonomy): Eukaryota > Metazoa > Chordata > Mammalia > Cingulata > Chlamyphoridae > Chaetophractus > Chaetophractus vellerosus. Next base: position 6,564 of record PVKH010040327.1, on the reverse strand, counting down.
GACCTGCGTAGGGGTTGGCCAGGCTCCACTCAGTTATGCACATGGCTTTATGTCCCTGTTAGAGGCATCTCACCCCACGATTTTTTTCCTATGTGTTATATAGATGAGAAAAAAACATTTACTATTATGATTTTCCATATTGTCAAGAATTAGTATGATAGAAGCTGTGTCCTTGGAAAAGAATCTACCTTGTTGACAGATAGTTAAGTCATAAAACTGTCATTTCCTTGGGGGAGAAGCACGGCCAGGCCCTCCTGAGGTGGGTAAAATAATTGAGATGGATACAAGAACTCTGCAGATGGTACCATGACGCATACAGATGGCTTCCTTGCCTGAGAAGTGGAATCGTGTTGGAGTTGAGAAGGCAGGGAACAGGCAGGTAGAAATACCAGAACAAAGCACAGAAAAAACAAAGCACAGTGGATGTTTGAATTAGTCTTAAAAGTCCCTTAACTGGGAGCCATGCTCTTTGTGCCTCAGTTCCCTCATCTGGAAAATAATGGAATTGAATTAAATGGCTTGAGGGCTCTTCCCACTCTTCAAATAATGTGTGTTTCTTGATTTCTGAGCAGCGCTTGATTCTAAGGAATGAAATCATCCTCATTATTTTATAAGTACTAAGTATCACTCACCCTGTTATGTTAAGGTTGGAAGAGATGCTGCTATTCATGTATGGGACACCCAGACTCTAAAATGTTTGTCACTACTGAAAGGACAACATCAGAGAGGAGTGTGTGCGCTCGATTTTTCAGGTATGCCATTGCTTTTCACTAGAGTCATTGACAGATGGCTCTACCTTTAGTTAGGGTTTTCGTTTTTTTTAACTTCCTCGTATTTTGTTGAGTTCTGTTTGTAACGAGGTAAGCACTACGTATGTCAGCTCCCCGATCTTAGACTGGCAATTATGTATGTGACAGCCTCATTAAAAAATGTGGCCTTTCAATTATACCTCCTTCCCTCAGCCTCCTCATTTCCTCTCTCCCAAGTCATTACCCAGAGCTCACACTGAGTTCTGCATTTGCTTGAGCGATTTGAAATCCAGAGCAGCTGTTGCTGTTGAAAGACTTAGTTGCAAATGTCTACAAGTGACTCAGAACATAGTTTTCATCTCTCCAAATAAGTGGAAGCACATCACTTCCAATTTAAAATAAAGAACCAGAGGGAAGGCTACAAAGTCTCTGTAAAGGGCCACTTTACAACATTGGTATTTGGAAGTAAATTTCATATTGAAAAATGGAACTGAAGGTTCATCTCCTTAATTTAAAATTAGAATACAGCATTAAAAAAAAAATGCTCACTGGTGAACATCATTTTCTTTAAGCTGGAATTTGCGAATGAGGACCTATCACAAAAGGTGTTTTTACCTAGAAATACTTAATAATCCAAATTTTGGAAATTAGACCTACAGGAAAAAAAAATCCTAAACTTTCTACAGAAAGCAGATTATATAACTTCCTTTTTCTAAATTAATATGTGCAATAAGTATAATATTGGTTGTTAAATCCCATGACTCTACAGTCCCAGTCTTTCTAATAAGTCCTTCCCTCTTTACTCTTCCTGTTTAAACCCTCACTCTGCTGGTATCTGGTTCCATCCCCACTTCCTTGCAGCCCATCCTATTACTTCTGGATTCTTTTGGAAGCCCCGTTACCATTGCCACCACACGGACTCCACTTCCTGTGGCTGGCTGACTCGAGGCCGAGCCCTTGTTGAGCATTCATGATCTTCCATGTTCTGGCCTCAGCCTTCCTTTGCAGCATTTTCACCCACAAACATGTTCATGCTCCTTTACACCTCTCTAACTGCAGGGCCTAAATCCATTCCTGTCTTTTGGCCTGTGCTCCTTGCTATTCCCATGTGTCTGTTCAAACACTATCATCCTTTAAGACCAGGCTGAAATGTTTTCTCCTCCATCATTTCAGGCAGAAAGAACCTGTCCTTTCTTCTGCATCCCTTAGCCCCTTATTGTCAGTGCTGTCACAGTACCTGTCAGAGACCACGCGGTACTGTAGTTTTGTCATTATCTCATGTGCCCCTCACATTCAGTAAGCTCAGGGGGCAGCAGAGCCCATCTCTTTGTTCCCTGCTGCACATACTACAGTGCTGTGGACATGGAAGCTACACACAAACTGTTGAATGAATGAATGAGGCTTTGCTTCATAGTCTTTGTCTCCCCTTTCTCTGTTACTACTAGAATGTCCCATTGTATCCGTGTTTGGGTGAAAATTGCCTTTATCTATTCCCTGATCAAAGTAACACGGTACAGGTTTTGTTTGTTTATTTTTTGGTAACATGCACATTCTCACTGTGCAAATGTGAGTTGTTATATAGTTGTTAAAAGTTTTTGAATTAGTAATAACTAAGGCTAAAAAGTTTAAACCTTACACTGGTGGGAGTGGGGTAGAAGGCCTTAGTGTCAAGAGACAGAGAACTCCCTGTCTTACCACGTGCAGGTTGGAAGCCCAGATAGCACACCCGATAAACAGTGAATATAAGGTCCCAAACTTCAGGTAATGTTTAAATAGGTGGGCCATGTGTCTTGATAAAGCAGTAAAGTCTAAAAGGAAACTATGCTTTAAGCTCAAATATGGTTCTGTCCCAAAGATGTGAATGTATTTCACTTGGGCTTTTTTCTTTTTCATAGTTCTACTCAATGGCTGAAATGCCCTTTTCCTAAAATTACCTTTTGCTAACAAATACATATATACTTAATGTAGAAATTATATTAATAAGTATGTTTTAGAAGAGTTGTAAGAAACTCATTAAAGTAGCAAAAATAAAAATGATAAAACCTAAATGTTTATAGGATTATGGAGAATCCGATATACCCATATTTTTGGTGGCATTGAAAATAGAGTCAATAATTCTAGCAAAAAATCAGGTAATATATAGTAAAAGCTATAATTTAAAATCACAAGTATATGGACTATGTGTATTTCCTACACATCTCTATGTATCAAGCTAAGAAAAAGAGAAAAAATAAAATCCAAAATATTATCTATTCACTGATTTTGGCTGAAAATGTATATATGTGTTTTAGCACGTTAACAGAGTAGCAGGGAAAAATAATATAAATATAAATATAAAGTGGTTTTTAAATTTAGGAGAGTCAAAAGAATTAACTCGTGTTATTTAAATACCTTTAGAGGAATGGATTAGCAGAGTGTTAGTCAAAAGCATTTATTAGAAGATAAGTTGGTAGCAATAAGCTGGTATCCAATAACCTGTTCTCTGCATTTCAGAGAGCTCACATCTTTTCTGGGCTTATTAGTTAAGTGAACATAGAAATCTTTCCCAGCAAGGCAGCCCTTCAGATCGTTGCTGGGGCAGTAAAAACAGACACTCTAGGAAGAATCGGGGAAGCTGATTCTGTTATTGCTTTTAATTTCCATCTCAGGCAAATAATGAAGTTCCCAGATGTGAAATATTTTCTGTTTAAGAAGGGCCTTTCAGTTTTAATACATTCTCTGTCCCTCAGATACCAATCACTAGGAAAGAGTCCATTTATTCAGCTAAATATGTTATTTTTTGTTTGTGGAAAATTACATTTTGTCTCAGGAATCTAGTTGATAGTTTTAGAAAACATTAAAATTAAGGACCATTCATGGAAAACTTTCACTAAAATCCATTGTGTTTGACATGAATTCATACAGGTGAATTGTGATGGTTGAATGTCTTTGTGGTCTCTGTGGTGCCTCCTGAAGGTGTGAGCTGAGGCCACTTTTGTTTAATTTCTATTTATAGTACTTTAATAATACTGTAACTGGTCCTAGATAAACCTCCGCACTGCTTTACAGACCAAGAACGGTGGTATGGTCCAGGTTTAAAGTCACGGTGGCAAATCCAGAGCTAGAAGTCAGGACCCAGACCTTAGCCCAGGGGTTGAGCCACTCGGCCAGGGTTGCTGAGCTGGCGGGAGGTTGCTGGGAACACTCTGTCGCGGGGGCTCATGCCCTCTCTGCTCCTGCCCCCACCAGAGCCCATGGGAACTCTGCACAGGAGAATCGTGCCTGCACCCCTCGTCCTGCTTGCCCACCTCCCCACTCCCTCCAGCTGTCCCTCTCGCTCTCCAGTGTGAATGAGGAGTGGGTATGGTGGTGTGTGGAAGCGGCCAGGTGGAACAGGCCCCAGAGAAGCAGGCCCATGTCCTAGAACAGGCCTGAAGCACGCGCTTATCTGAAGTAGGAGCAGGAGCTACTCTACCTGGAAACTGATAGAAAAGTGAGTATGTTTAAGACAAAATCCCAAGAGAGGAGGCTTACCTATTTCGAGCTCCCTGTTCAGCCCTGTAAACTGGCTGCTCTCCAACGGGTAGCCCCGTCTGTGTGCCTCAGCACCCCCGGGCCCACCTGTCTCCTAAGAATCCACTCACTATGGGGAAGCATTATGGAGACCCCCTGATAGTGCATTTACCTCTTATTAGAGACACAGAAATTATCCTGGAAATAGAAAGTAGGCAAGTGATGTGAAAATTAGGCAACAGATAAGCAATTATATATAAGGATTTGTAGGAATCTATTCTTGCCACTTTTCTAAAGAAAACAAAAAGAAGATTGCTAATCAAAAACGTTTCTCACAACATGAGCCATAACTCTGGATTATTTAGATAAGAAGGAATGAATTTATATTATCTCACATAATTGAGCAGTTCTTTAACTTTGTGAATTTATCATCACTGTCTAGGGAAAATGGAGTCATCTTTGTGTTTGTTTATGGTAAGAAGAGTGCTTCCACATAAATGGAGAGAGAAAAGTTCAGCCTCATAAATATTTTCTGGTCTAAACATCATCTACATGTTTCTTTAAAACCTTGATGGAATTATACTCATTTCCACAAGGGCACCTCTAAAACTAATTTGATTAAATGCGTTCAATTCAGAAAACCTATTCATTTTTTATGAGCCCTGAATAGGGAACCAAGTAATTGTCTGAGTAAAAATTTTCTCTTTCTAATTTACCCTTTACTGTTGACATTAAATGCCTTAGAATTATTTCTGCACTATGTCACAAAACATTCATTATTAATATATACTGTGACTGGAATGATTTAAAAGGCTATTACCTAGATTCTAAAAATATGTTTGAAAATCAGAAACTCCAACTAACTGGTCAGGAAATGATGAATTTTCCAAATTGAGGTCAAGCTTCTATAGGGGAAACGAAAACTGGGAAAAATTTCAAAGGTACCCAATTATATTTCTAAAAGGTGTGACATGCAGAAATAGCCAATATCTGTGGAATTCAAGAAAAAGTCACCATCCCTAAGAAGCGTTATGGTTGCTGAGGCACCCCTGGATTTGTACTTTCTCTTGCCTTGCTACTCACAGTCACTCTTATTGGGGACAGAAAGGTGGTCTGACTGTGAGAACACACCGATGGGACCGTGCAGAAATCCAATAAAAAGAAGCAAAAAAATATCAGCTACCTCCAAGGTCTTCAAAAACGCTAAACTTTAAAAACTATCATTTTAAAATGTGTGGATGCTTACATCCCAAGAAGGATATACTAATGTAGGTATGCAGATTACAAAAGCAAATATAAAATAGAGCATTAATGAATGCCAAAAAGAGTCATTGCATATATATGTGTGTAGTGTTTTAGAAAGGAATGATAATTAAAATTAAATAAAATTTAGAAATTTAACTAAACAGAATTTTTATAGCTTTATCAGATAGTGCATTCCTTTTTCCTTCATACCATCTATAGGCATAGTCCATCTTTCTCTTTCTCCTCCTCCTCAATGGGACCTGGATTTTCAACATCCTCTGAAAACCAGCTCAATGTGAGCATCACAAAGTAAACATGATACCATTACTTCCTTGAAAGAGCTTGTTTTCTAAAAAGGAAGAGAGAAAACACCAATAAAAAGAAACTCACTAGTACAGAATCATATTAATATAGAAACATAACCAGTCCAGAACAAGAGATATGGAAAAAGAAATCATTTTTGTAATAAATAAGAAGATATTACCAGTCCATTCTACCAAATGCATGGTGGGGAGGGGAGGACTTTGCCTAATGGAAAGCTCAGTAACATTTAAACATAATGAAATATCATTAATTGTGATTCAAAAGACACAATTTGTTTATAATAATTGCCTGGTGGTAATTTAGCCCTCTAGGAGAGTGTTAATGTCTTCATCTAATACTGCAACCTACTAGCCTGAAAGGGTTACCAACTTTCAAATTGTTCACTCATACTCAGTAGTAACTGAGGATTGGGAAGGATTTGCTTTAAACCAGATTAATCCTCTCTCTTTCTCCCTTCCTTCCTCCAGAAAAGAAGGAGTAGACCATCTTTCCCAGCCAGGTGGGGAGGGTCTCTGGACCAAGTTAGGGCGCTCAGCTTTGGGCATTGGTGAGCATTTGGGGCAGGGTTGCCAGATTTCACAAATAAAAATACAGGAGGTCTAGTTAAATTTGTGTTTCAAGTAATGAATAATTTTTTAATATAAGCATGCAGTATATGCACAAATATTGATTGGGTCATACTTGTAATAAGAAATTATTTTCTGCTTTTCTGAAATTCCAATTTAACTGGGTTTTCTTTTATTTTATCTGGCAA
>PVKH010040326.1:0-11078 GCA_004027955.1 Chaetophractus vellerosus | reverse complement strand
AAAAAAAAAAAAAGCAAGGAGAAAGCCAACTCAGGGGAACTGATGTGGCTCAGTGGTTGAACACCAACTTCCCACATAGGAGGTCTGGGGTTCAATCCCTGGCCACAGGACCTTAAAAAAAAAAAAAACTTGGTCCATTTTGGGGAAGAGAAACCAGTGTATTGGTCATTTGATAGTTCCTCCAGGAAGTGAGTAATTTGAGAATATCTCTGACACTTGTAAAGAAAAGACTCTATTAGACTACATCCCCAGGAAACCAATGTAACTAGTCAATTTAGCCCCCAAATGACAGCCTCCAGGCCACTGGAAAGAAAATCAAATTACATTATAGAGTATCTTTTAATTGAAAGAAGAATTTTTATTGATTACTAATCAACTGATACTAAATACCTATTTGCTTTCACCACCATATTTCTAGAGTGAATCAGCTTACATTTCAGCCCATGAATCTGCTTATAGTTGCAGCAACATATCTTCCTATTCAACATAGCTTCAGGTTCCTTCTGCTTGTACCTTCTCACTTACCCTTTCCTGTGACCAGCTGCTGTTCATCCTTAAAGGCTCAGCTCAAGCTTCATCTTCTCCAGGAAGCCTTTAACTCTTTTTTTTTATTTAATCAAATAGTTACAGTGTGTTTTTTATTAGAAAAGTTCTAGGTTTACAGAAAAATCATGAAGAAAATACAGAGTTCCCATATATGACCCCCTATTTTTAACATCTTGCATTAGTGTGGTACATTTGTTATAATTGATGAAAGAATATTATTATAATTGCTCTATTAACTGTCATCCATGATGTACAATAGGAGTCACCGTTTCTGTTGAATGGTCCTATGGTTTTGTTAATTTTTACTCTAGTAACATAAATACAATCTAAAATTTCCCTTTTTAAACACATTCAAATATGTAATTAAATGCTGTTAATTATGTTCATAATGTTGTTACCTTCACCACCATCCTTTAACTCTTAAGTCACTCTTCTCAGGCATGACTAAACCCTGTGCATATCTTTTATGCCCATCTCTTCAATTTGATTCCAAGCATCTTGGGGTCAGGATCTGAGGTTTGAGATGAATGTTTATTGAAATCAATGAATCTTATAATATTATATTATATATATAAGATATATAATATCTTATGATATTATGGTAACAAGTGATGCTCGAAAGACAGTTTACATTTGTGCCCAGCATGGAAGAAACTCCCAGCTCTCTTCAATCTCGTTCAGCTATAGTCTTTAGAATAATTATAACAACATCACCAATGATACCTTATATGGTTTTACCCTGGAAATTAATGATTGCATCATTTTCAATGCCAGTAAGCAGTTGATTTTTTAAGCAATAAGACATTTTTTTAATTTATTTCCTAAAATGTTTATTAGGAGAATATAGTAACCTAAGTAAAGAATTCAACATATGGGATTTTCTGATATAGCAAAGAACATTACTGTTCCAGAAAAGTTCTGATTATAACTTTTGCCAAAACCAATCAATAATGATCTCTCTCTGCTTCTGCAAAATTGGTTCCACCAATGTTATTCCGTCTCTGTTACTCTGTACCTCAAGCCATGCTGTCATTTTTTTGTTCCTAAGGGCAGGCTTGCTGGCATGTGGACACAAAACTCAAAACAGCATAAACTATTTCCCTTGTCATCCAGGAAAAATCCTTACATTCGTGCCCTCCTGATCTTAAGTAAAGTAAATTCTTCTTCAGGTATGCTAGAGATGAATGACCTTTAAGAAAGCCTGTTGTTCAACTATATTTTTACAAGGAAATCAATTTAAAATTTCAAATTATCACCTTTTAGCAAATATATTATAAGGTGAGAAGATGTGATGTTAGATCTCTTTTGATTGCTAAGATAAATCCTAACAGACTCTGTAATTTTTTTTACTTTTAAGATATCGCATATACGAAAGAAGTTTTAGCTGTTTTGTCAAGTTTTCAGACTCTTTAAATTGTACTAAATACATTCGATACGATTTATAATTTTGAACAGTTGTGAAAAGGAAATCTTTGAGAATGTCTATGAAATACTTAATGAACCAAACTGGGAATGAATCTGCTTAAATTTTCAGGGCAAGTCTTTACTGACTTCCTGCTGCTGCCCTCGTGCTTGTCTGTGACGCGTCCTTGTGGTGTTTGCGTCTGTCTCGTTGGTCACTAGTGAGGTGAACATAAGCTGGGAACATGCCATAAACGTGTCATTTGTATTGTTACCTTCCCAAACATATAAACACTGTAAAGATAAATATAGCCATTTTCTGATGGATGTAACGCTTCAATTTATATTCCTGCACTTCTCTGTTGCTTTTCATTGTCACTACCACTATCGGTGGGGCATGAAATTTCTTCAGAATCAGTATTTCTGCTTAAGAGAACCAGACAGAATAAATTTGCAATCTGAAGTGTTACCAAGAGCACCTATTCGTAGTGATATTCCAAAGCACAGTGGATGCCGACGCTTACTTTCTGTTAGATCAGGAAAACTCTGAAGACATGTCATTAAGGCATAAAGACTCTCCTTTCAGTAAATGAACCATGCCAGATAGGTTACCATGATAACCACCACCTAATTTCCACTGTTGTCACATGAAAAACTCTTATCAATAAGCTTTCTTCACATTTTACCCTCCGTTTATGCGATTTATGTGTACAGGTAGCACTTAATACCCTTGACATATCAAGACTATAAAATACTATTGAGAAAAGCTTAATAAAAAGTGAATTTTTTAATGTCTCACTGCTGTCATGAAGAGACCACAGCACTCTAAGCCAGTAATTCTTATGCCAGATTAGCAAGAACAGGGAATTGTTGATGCTGAAAACCGAGTGAGGGAGCGGGTGTAGCTCAGTGGTTGAGTGCCTGCTTCGCCTGTGTGAGGTCCTGGGTTCGATCCCTGGAGCCTCCTAAAGGAAAAAAAAACAATAAATGTGTGGGAGGGAGAGGGGTATATGGGAATCCCCTATATTTTCTATGTAACATTTAGGTATTCTAAAGCTTTTTTAAAAAATAAAGGAAAAAAAGAAACTAAAATGAAATGAAAAATCATTTCACAGACTGATCTAATCACAGGCATGTATCCCTTAATAGAAGCCCTTCGTCTCATAGAGGAGCACAGGAGTCCTTTCCCCCAAATGAAACAATTTGGCTCATTTAGGTTTCTCTGCCTCGGTACTATGAACATTTTGGGCCAGATAATTCTTCATTGCGGTGCTCTGTCCCACTGTGGGAAGTCCGGCAGCATTTTCTACCTTCTAGATGCCAATAGCACCCTCCTCTGGTCATGACAATAATGTCCCCAGATATTGTCGGAAGTCCCCTGGTGGGGGTGAGGGAGGAAACAAAATCATGCCCAGTTGAGAACTACTGACTAACACTACAGAATTATTTCATGAGGGAGTTAGGATACTCGGGGCCCCTCAGGGCAGGGACTTCACCTGGACCACCGGGATCTGCAGTCATACAGAGTGCTTGGCAGGGAGCTGGCACTTAATGGATGAATGCTGGCACTGCACAGTTCACGCCGGAACCCAGGCTCCTGTAAGTCACCGCCTGAACCTCAGTCCCTCTCAGCCTGAGATGTGAGAGAGTAGGATGCAAGTTGGAAAAGTCACTGCAGTTCACACTATGCACTTTATATAGAAATCTAAGCATAGGAGCCTCCTGTAAGTTGGCCTCATCTTTCCAGCAGTTCCTAATCAGATCCCTTAAGACCCTTCATGCAAGCTCAAGTTGGCCCCAAGGGTGGAGGAAATCCCACTAATGTAGGTCAGCGTCCTTTTCACGAAGAGCATATTCCCACTCCACCCTCCTCTCTTCCCCCTGCCCACACCCGCCCACTCCCATTCAGAGGGAGCTTGAAGTCAAACCACTCCCCAGACTCGGACTCAGGCTTCAGCTGCTCAGCCTTCACTGTTGGACTCCCTGCTAGGTGTCTTCCCCAGGAACCTCAGCTTTCAGCACATCTAAGTGCATCAAATCCAGGGCCTGGGGCCCTAGGGTCTGGTAACACTTTCAGTGTAAAAACTACTTAACCCACTGGAAGCTTCTCAGTAAAGTGCTCCATTCTGTTGCATTTTCTCCTGATTCTCCATTCCTACCCTCTGGGACTTCTCTCTTGTCCTGACCTCCAGCATTTCGACCTTTATCTTGCTTTTCTCCCCACTCTTACCTGTGCCCTTTTCCACTTGTGCCTAGAATCTTATGCCCCAGGCTACTTGCTAGAGCCCTACTTCCAAACGTTACCTAATGATTGGATTTTTAATATAAACTAGTTGAGGAACCCTGCCCGGCACTATCAACTTTCAGATCATATGGTTGAAATTGTTGAATACCTTGGGACCTGAATCACCCACATCCTCGCTCCAGTCTCTGAAAACCACGCTATTCTCCCTCTCTCCAATCCACCCAAGTTCTAGTTTATGCCCTCTCTCAGAGGGTCTTGATGTTAAGGCACCTTCATTTCTTTTCCTAAGTCAGCCCCAGTTACAACATAATTGAAGAACTGGAAAAATCAACAGACTATTTCTACCCCACACCAGCAGAATATTCCCAAATACTTTTAAATTTCTAGACATTCTGTATCTCATGATTTAACTCTTTCCAAGTGTTCAAAATTATTTCCAGCCTTACCTTGCCATTTCTTGGAATCTTATTCATGTCAGAAACTATCAGTGTTTCTTCTAAACTCACCTTACATAATAGGTTTAAATTGATTATTAAGCTTAGAAATGGCTAGAGTTAGTTTCCTTTATCCTGATTATTTGAGAAGTACAAACCAATGTATATTTTTCACGTCCAAACACATCCTATTTGAGGTAATGGCAGCTTTTCTTTGACTTGCATTTTACATCTCTTGGACAGCAATTCACCCATTCCAAAATTGTTTAGCGCCCAGTGATTGGGATAGAGTGCTATGGCTACTAGAACTGTCTCTGCTTGACAATGCTGGTCATATTATTATGTTACTGCATTTTTTCAACAAACTTGTTCAGTCCTAATTATGTTCCAAGCGCTGTGTTGGGTGCTGAAAATACCAATGTAAATAGGATATGTTTCTGCAAACTAAAAGTGCTCAGAGTCTAATAAGAAATACTATTTGTATTAATCAGGGTTCTCTAGGTAAATAGAACCCAGAGGAGATATCTATAAATACCATGAGATCTTTATACCTGTTGTCTCACATGACTGTGGGGATGGGCAAGTCCCATTCCATAGGGCAGGCCTCAAGCTGGGAGCTCCAGTAAAGGTTTTCAATGCATTCTCCAGGAGAGACTGACTGGCTGAAGGAGAGATGGAAATTCTCTCTTCTGACTGCTTTTAGAGTCTTCAACTGATTAGAGAAAACTTGTCTCATTGTTGAAGGCAAACTCCTCAGTTAATTGTAGATGTAATCAGCCATAGAGCCAATCAACTTACTGATAATTTAAGTCCATGAAATATCTTCACAGTAATAATCAGGCTAGTGCTTGCTTGAACAAACAACTGGACACTATAACCTGGCCAAGTTGACACATGCACTTAACCGTCACAGTACTCAATAAAAGAAATGCGATGAGAGATAGGCACAAGGGCCTGGGAGATTACGTCTGCCTGAGAGAGCCAAGAAGGATGTCATGTACACACACACACAAAGATCATATCTGAATAGAGTGTGGACATTTGATAAGTGGAAGAAAAGGGCCTTCTAAGGAAAGGGAGTGCTAGGAATAAGACAGGGAGGCACTTGTACAGATGTTTGTTTTAGTACGATCGCTGTGGTAGTTGTGAGGATGGTTTAGGGGAGGAAGAGACTGGCTGGAGGATGGCGTTTAAGAGGGCCTGCAACAGCCAAGGAGATTGCTCTAGACCTTCTCTAGGACCTAGGACTGGGGAATTGAAGAGGAAGAAAAGAGACTTAATACACAGTTCACAGGTCTCATTGATCAAATTTAGTAATAGACTGGCTATGGGGAGAAAGAGACACCCAAGAGCCTGAGAGCAATGCAAAGCTCCTAACTTTGAGAGGATTAGCTCAGAGGGGATGCCATTATACAAAATATCCAATAGAGAGAGTGAGCTGATGTTCTGAGTTTTAAAACAACTGTATATGTCTCTGCTGATAATAGGTGCCAGGAGCTTGAGAGAAAATTTGGGGTGATAAACATAAATTGGGAATCACTGAAAAAGGTAGTAAATAAAGATATAGGAATGAAGACATGCCATAGAAGTTGGAAAAATAGAAGAAAATTATCAAATACTGTAGGGCAGAGCAAATATAGCTCAGTGGTTGGGTGCCTGCCTCACATGTACAAGGTCCCAGGTTCAATCCCTGGTACCTCCTAAAAGTAAATACACACACACACACACACACACACATACATACATACGTACATTAGGAACAATTTTCAAGAAAGAAATGGTAGCCAACAAAGTCAAATGCCTGAAGACAGGCTAAGATAGAAGTCTTGAAAATGGGTCTCTGGATTAGGTAATTAGGAAGAGATCATCAGTAAAATGATAGAGCAATGAGTAAAAGTTTCTAGGAGGTGAGAAAAGGGAAATAATAAAGGCAAACATCATTTGAGTTTGGTAAATTAAAAAGAAAAGGAGAATTCGATATCTTGAGGGGAGATGGAGAGAATTTTCAGGGAAAACTTTTTGAAGGATTAGTGAGTCTGGAACAAAAGTGTAGGTAGAGAGGAAGGAAGCATATAGAGACTGAAGATCAAGGGTAGAGAAGGGCTAACAGAATGAGTGGGTCCCTGGGGGGGGCGGAGTGGGGGGAGATGATGCGATCAGGTGTGGAGCACAGACTTCAAAAGACAGTAAATAACAATAGCTAACACTCGAGGAGGGCCAGGCGCTGTTCTCAGATGTATAGATTAGATATAGATATAGATATAGATATAGATATAGATATAGACACAGTTAAATCTATACATGCATGCACTCCTCAAAACAAACCGTGAGGTAGGTACTCTTGTATCCCCCTTTTACAGATGAGGAAACTGGTCATTCCTGAACACCACATAGCTAATGAGAGGTGCAGCTGGGATTACAGAAACGCACTGCCTGGCTTCAGAGTCTGTTTCCCTAACCACCTTGTTACACTGTTTCCGCTAAAAGAGAGGTCAGGAGGTGGGAGGAGTGGCTGGGCCCAGTTTGGCAGTGCACCGGGGGGCGGTTGACAGCTGGCACGCCCGAGGCGCCTACTGTTCGTCTCAGCTGCGGGTAAAAGGGGGTGAGTGTGGAGTGCATGGGGCGCTGAGCATTGATACAGATTGGGAACAGCTGCTGTGGGGCCTGGGAACCTGGGCCAACTAAGGATGAGTGAGTGGCTTGCTGAACAGCTCCGAGGACCCAGCTGAGGTTGGAACTTGTATCGGGGCCAGGCGTGGCTGTGCAGTTCTCTTCAGCAGTTTTTGGCAGCCTGAGAGCAGGAGAGAATGGTCGGGCACATTCAGCAAACATCAAGTGCCTAATTTGGAGCAAGTTCTATAGGTCTGTGGCAGAAGTTTGTCAGAGGACAGGGTTCAACTGAATGCTTGTGAAGAGGTCTCTGCATTTTACTGAGAGTGAAGACATGAGAGAGAAAAAGAATTAAAAGGTTAAGGTCAAAAGAGAGTAGCATTGTAGAAGTAAAAACTGCAGAGGCAAAACAGTTCTGGAGAATTACGAGGTTCAGCATGTGAATGTATTTGTGATTTACTAAAAATAGGAAGGAGATAAAGGTCCCTTTAAACAAAGTAAAATATTTTGGCAACCTCAAAACCAAGGTGCAGGAGAAGTCATGGATATAGATTATTCAAGTCACCCTGGCTAATGGCAGAAACTCAGGCTGAAAGGAAAGCAAGCTAGTCAATAGGGACCAAATTCTCATGGAAGTGACCTTGAGTTTGGAGATGATGGAGAGGAGATAGGATATAGAGTGATAATTTTGAAAGAGAAGAGCCGAACCCCAGCGGTCCAGGAGAGGGCCAACCCTGTATCTAATGGCAAACAGTCTCCACTTAAAAGAACTTACTCAATCAGCATTTAAAACCTCAAACAGTTTGTAAATATTTTGAGGTTGGAAAACGTATGTCATCCATCTTTGAGTCTCCTAGAACAATGTCTTACATATAGTAAGTTTTCAGTGAGTTTTTTAAAGAGATTGATTGTTATTGGGGAGAAAAAGTCTTTCAGGGAAAAAAGAGATTTTAGATGTTTCTGTTTGTAGACAAAGTTTGAAAGTCCAGCTTCATTTAATTTTGTTCTACCGCCCACATTGTTAAAGGTCATGCAATGTTCCTTTGTCAGTTTCTATCCCTTGGATTTTCTTTCAAATGCATCCTTTTCAAATTTTTTCCATTTCATAAATTTTCATGTGCAATTTTTGTGCCTAAAAACTCAGAACATCCTGACATGAGAAACTCATTTTGCTTTGTTATTTGTTAACGTATATTTAGGATAACATTTGCAATTGTATTTATTAGGAAAATCCATCCATACAGATGAAAGAGCAATTGGAGGAGAGGGTAGGGAGTAGGAAAGTCCCCTGAAATCTGCATGACCAAAACAATGGAAGGGCTGTATTTCCACGTGCCGAAGCAGCACAGCATTTCTGAGGACACCGTTTCTGAAAGTTCTTAAAGAAAACTGCTGTTCACTCTGTCTTCACAGATGATGCTAAAGACTTCTCCAGAAGATGCTTATGTGTATGTCTTGTCACTGAATGTAACAAACAGCCCTTACACTTCTACAGACTGTGTATGAGGATGTTTGCTTTGCATTGTAATGAATGCCTGAATTCAGTTTCAGAACCACTTTTACTAGTTCTTTCTTTCAAGATAAAAAGATTGGCCACAGAAAACCAATTCATATCAAAGAGAGTATTAGGAACAGTTCATCCTTACTGTAAGATTAAGGCATACACCTGTGCCCTGGCAAATATATCTAATGACTTTTGGGTGGCCTCTAAGAGATATTTAATATAATTTTCATCTCCAAGTGCATTTATTTTTCTTTGGTTGATTTTCTGTAAGGCCAGTGTATATAAAACTCCTTTGTGCAATGACAGCCTGGTAAGCAGGAAGGAGAGGGGGATGCCACGTGGTGAAGGTGATTGGCACTCAGAATAGATTTACAACCTCAGCATCTCTTTTCAATTCACTTCCTACAATTGACAACCAGTGGTGTGAAATTAGGGGGGCAAATATTTTTTTAACAGTGTATTAGTCAGCCAAAGGAGTGTTGATGCAAAATATCAGAAATCTGTTGGTTTTTATAAAGGGTATTTATTTGGGGTAGAAGCTTACAGTCACAAGGCCATAAAGGGTCCAACTGAAGGTACCGTGAGAGGTACTTTCTCACCCAAAGTCATTGGCCACGTGTTGGAGCAAGATGGCTGCCAGTCTCTGTGAGTGTTCAGCCTTCCTCTCTCTCCTAAGGCTCCATGGTCCCAGCTTCTTCCAATCTCAGCTGTAGGCTGGAGGGCTTCTCTCTCCCTGGAGCTAATTTCTTCTCTCCCTGGAGCTTGTTTCTTCCCAGCCTCAGCTACAACTGTAGGCTATCAAGCTCATCTCTCTTCCCAGGGCCTCTGCAGTCTCTTCCTCTGTGTTCTTCTTCTCTGTATAACTTCCCCAGGGCTCCAGCATCAAAAACTAAAACTGCCTCGTCAGCCCTGTTGTTTTCTCTATGAGGGACTCAACATCCTACTGACGAGGCCGAATCAAAGCCCTAATCATAATTTCATCAAGTACAAGTGAAACCTCCGGATTTAATACAATCTAATATGCCCAGAGGAGCACAATCTAATATCTATTTTTGAAATTCATAAACAATACCAAACTGCTACAAATAGTATATATTTTCTCCATTATAATACTAAAAGGTATTCATTATAAACATTTTTAGAAAATACACGAGTAGAAGCAAGAATAATCACCCATATTACCACTCAAAGATAACCATGATTAACATTTTATGCACTTCTAGTTATTTTAGTATACACAGGTTTTCTTTACCAATATAGACCATCTTACTTTAATTATAATTTAGTATCTTGCTTGTGTCTTACTTAGCATTATAAAGTGAGCTATTTTCCATGACACCATGACCTTTATAAAAATTATGATATGGCTGCATTCTGTCCTAGTGAATCATAAATTACTGAATCATGCCCCTATTCCTGGATTTTTAGGGTTTTTAAAACAATTTTTAGCTGTTACAAATCTCTCCATGTAAAATATCTTTGTGCATAAAGCTTCCCTCCTCGTCCATATTTTGCCTTATTTTCTTAGGCTGCGTGTGCAGAAATGGACTCGTGTGATCGTAGGTCATGAGCATGTTTACGTTGTAGACCAGATGCTGGTGGCAGGATACCTGCTGGTTAACTCGGCCCTTTCCTTTTCCTTACAGCTGCCCCGTATACAAACTACAAAAAAACGCCCCCTCCGGTACCCCCCCGGACCACCTCGAAGCCAATGATCTCGGTGACCGCCCAGAGCAGCACCGAGTCCACGCAGGACGCCTACCACGACGGCCGCGCCCAGAGGATGTCGCCGTGGCCCCAGGACGCGCGAGGCCTCTACACCTCCACCGACAGCCTGGACAGTACCAAGGCCATGAGCCTCGCGCTGGAGACGGCGGCGGCGCAGCGCCACGCCGCGGAGAGCCAGGGCCCCGCGCGCGCCGGCGACAAGGCCGTCCTGGTGTCCAAGGCCGAGGAGTTCCTCAAGAGCCGCCGCTCCTCCGTGGGCATCCAGGTAGCGTCTCCTCAGCCCGGCTGTGCCGCGCCGCCCCAGCCGGCTCTGCACGGAGCCCGGGAGGACACGCCGCAGAGCTCCGAACCCGACACCCCCGGGGCCTTGTGTCCCCCTAACCCTCACCAGGGCCGGGAACCCGTAGAGACGCGGCTTCCTCCATGTGGCGCACCTGCAGGCGACTTAGCTGGGGGCTCAGTCCCAGGGCGGCCCACCCCCTGACCGCTCGCCCTCCTCCCCTGCCAACAGGGCATATCCCACTTCTGCCTTTTCTAGGGGCTACTGTCTATTTGGAGAGTGTGGAAATAGGTCATCTTGGTGCTTCAGAAGGGTGGATTTTTGGTTGAA
>PVKH010040325.1:0-11091 GCA_004027955.1 Chaetophractus vellerosus | reverse complement strand
AAAAAAAAAAAAAGATTTAGAAATTATATGTGAGCTCACTAGAAAAAAAGTCCCAGAATTTGATACCTTTCCATGACTTCAGGCAGCTGCATGTGATACCACATGGATCAAAATACACTCAAGAAAAGGCAAATGAGGGGCCGGCTCGATAGCCCAGTGGATAGGGTGCCGGCATACCACATGGGAGGCCCCGGGTTCGGTTCCCGGGGACCTCTCCTAGCGGGCAGACCGCCTTGAGAATGGCAAGCCGCCATGGGTGGGCCAGAGCCGCCGTGGGCAGGGCAAAAAACTGCCACAGGCATGGCAAAAGCCGCCACGGGCAAGGCAGGTCACCACGAATGGAGCGCAGCCAGCCACCCGCGAACTGAGAGCCGGCTGTGAGTAGAAGCAGAAGCCGCCCACAAGCGGGGAAAGCCGCGTCTGCGCAGTGACCAGTCTCGGCGCGTCGCCGCAGCGGGGGGGAGGGGAGATATGTAATAAAATAAATAAATCTTTAAAAAAAAAAAGAAAAAAAGAAAAGGCAAATTACAATAATGGCATATTGTGCTTATGAATCCCATAACTGACATGTATATAATAATTTATAGAAGATATTAGAAGAGAAGCATCCTCAGTGGAATGACATATTGAAAGGGGGCCTAGTAGAGTTTGAAAAATGAGTAGTTTTGCTGGCAGGAGAGGTAGAGCTCTGCAGGTAAAGAGAATGATAACACAATATGCCAAATCAGGAATGCCTAGGGGTAGCAACTTAACTGAAATGGCTGGAGCTGAGCCCATTTTGGAGAAGCCTGGAAGTAAATTTGGAAGTGTAGCTAATAATCCTAGCTTCTGGTAAGAAAGTGCTTACTCTGTGCCTAGTTCTTTGGTAAGTACTTTACCTGCCTTAACTCCTTTATTTCTCACAATGGTCTTGGAAGGAGAGCCCATCATTTATCCCCACTGTATATATGAGATCTGTAAAACTTAGAGGTGAATTCTCTTGTCAGAGTCACACAGCTGGTAAATTGCAGAGCCAACTGTCTCCAGAGTCCACACTCTTATACTCTTACAGTTTTTGCCTCATAGGTAGACTTTTTAGGTTCTTAAATGTCAGATTGGACATTGTAATTTTTTTTTTAAATTAAAAAATGACTATTTTGACATGTATTTTGCATGTCACTTAATTCAACTGTTTTAAGTATACAATTTAGTTTTTAGTAAATTTACTAAATTGTGAAACCATCACCATAAATCAATCTTAGAATATTTTTATCAGCCCAGTATGACCCCTTCTGTATATTTATTGTTAATCTGTGTCCACTGCCACCCTCACTCCAAGTAACCACTACTCTACTTTCTGTTTTTATAACTTTGCCTTGTCTGGGAATTTCATATAAATGGAATCACACAATATGTGGTCTTTCACATTTGGCCTTTTTTTTTTACTGAGCATAATGTTTTTGAGGTTCATCAGTGTAGTAGCATGCGCCTATAGTCCATTCCTTTTTATTGTTGAATAGTATTCCATTGTATGGACATTCCATGTTTTGCTTATCCATTCCAATTTTTGGCTCTTATGAGTAATGTTGCTAAGAACATTCATGTGCAAATGTGTGGGACATATATTTTCATTTCTCTTGGATATATACCTAGGAGTAGAATTGTTGGGTCATATTGTAAATTTATTATTAACTTTTAAACACCTGCTAAACTTTTTTCCAAAATAGCTGTACCACTTTACATCCCCACTAGCAATGTATGAAGGTTTTTATTTCAGCACATCTTTGCCAATATATATAGACTGTCTTTTTTATTAGAGCCAATCTGGTGAGTGTGCAATTGTATCTTATTGTGGTTTTAATTTATATTTCTCTAATGACTAATGATGTTGAACATTTTTCCATGTGTTTATCAGCCATTTGAATATCTTCTTTGGTGAAATGTCAATTCAAATCTTGTGCCTACTTTTTGATTGGGTTGGTTGTCTTATTATTGATGTATAAGAATTTGTGTATTCTTTATATAATCCCTTTATCAGGTATGTGTTTTGCAAATATTTTATCCCAGTCTGTTACTTTTCATTTTCTTAATAGTGTCTCTTGAAGTGCAAACATTTTGAATTTTTATGAGGTCCAATTTATCAATTTTTTCTTTTATGGACAGAGTTTTTGATGTCATATCTAAGAAATATTTGCCTAATCCAAGGTCTCAAGGGTTTTCTATGTTTTTTTTTTTCTAAAAGTTTTAATGCTTTAGCTCTTACACTTGGGTCTATGATCCGTTTTGAGTTAATTCTTGTTATGGTGTGAGATAGGGGTCTAAATTTTCCTTCCTCCTTCCCTCCCTCTCTCCCTTCATCTCTGTCTCTCTTTCTCTCTTTCTTTCTTTCTAGATCTTATTTCCACATGCAATCAATTTAAACATTATTAATATTATATTCTTGCTCTTTTTTGGTTCTAAATTTTGAAATCTGGTGTGTATTTTATCCTTACAGCACATTTCAACTTGGACTAGCTACATTTCAAATGCTCAATAGTCACATATGGCTGGTGGCTACCATGTTGGATGTTGCAGTTGTATATACAGTACTTGGCTATTGAACTATAGGGGGCTAACAAATATTAAATAAGTGATTGGTAGAAACACAAGCAACTTCATATTTGCTACGTAGTAAAAAGTACAGAATATAGAGTCAGTGATTTTTGTATTTAAATAACAGAATCAGTAGAATCTTAGTATCTTCCAATAGATGATCTTCTCATAAAATGTTATACATGAAAATAAAGAACATGCTGAGATGCAGTATTTCCCAAAATGTAACTGGGTATATATCTTCACAACCTTTAAAGCTGGTGACAATAAAAATCTAGTAAGCTGCGTATGAGGACATGGTGACGGAGAGACTGAGCTGAGAAAAGTATGGCCAGAGTATTCCTTTAAACTTCTTCTCAGGAAACTCCTGATTTTCCTTGACTTGGAGACCTATATTTCTTGGATATTTGATCAACTAAATGTATCAACTTTCTTGCCTCCATAAAAAACATTAGGAGAACAAATGGGCATCGTAGAGCCAGATGAACGTCAGCACTGACTGCATTACCATACTCCAGCTGCTAAATCTTTAATTGTAATAGGGTACTCTGGAGATGGCTATGGTGATAGACCTCATACTGGAAGAAGCCTGTGGTCATCAGAGATGGTGCTAATGTCGTCCTTATCACTGAAATTGAAGGATCACTTGAATAATTTGTAATGAGAGTGACTAAAGCTATGGATTTTGGATGATATCTGAGTATGGAAAAGACAATGTTTGAAACTCAGAAAGCAGCCCTGACAGGGAGCAGTACCACCTTGACAGGAGCACTTTTAAGGAGTGAATAGTAAACTGTTGGCTCTGTGGTCACGGATGGGCTCCGTGAAAGACTCAGTTATTCTGAATAGAGGGCAAAGAGTGTTCTCCTCATACTTTCCCATTCCATCTTCAGATATCTTGATAAAAGCATTAGCAGGCATGAAGCGCGCATGGCCACAGGTTCTGTCACTAGGCAGACTGGTGAACTTCAATATTTTCCAGCTACAGATCCCCTACTTCCTCCAGTTACTGTCTTGATTGAATGTGTAGTTGGTCCCAAGGGAATTAGGGGGGAAAAGGAGTAATAGATAAGTACCATTCATCACCCTTATTGGAGAAACAACTCAAAACCTATGGAGTGTGGGTCAGTAGTGGCACCCTTTAAGAAAATCAGCATATAAAGCTTATGCCATTGGGAAGAGTCACATGCTTATGAATTGAATCATAGTGAGTCTTCAGTGAAAGCATGCCTTGCACTAAAACTGAGAATGAATGCATGGCCAGTAAATGAAGCTGCAGAAGAGATTAGCTCTTTGAAATATGGGGCTATCAGTAGATCCTCAAAGAACACAAGCTGGTGAGATCGATGAATGCAGATAAGGATGCTCTTAGACTGAGTGTTGGAAGTCAACATCAGCACTAATGTTTCCATATCACTACTAATTTATGGTTCCTCTGTTCTAACATTAGGCTTACTTGGAGAGTATTCTTAATAGATACCATCATTTCTACTAGTCTATCAATTTATTAGCACATTTCTTAAAAATTTATGATGTTTATATCGTATATGATGTTTATATTGTTAAAGAATTTTAACTTCTTGAACTTTTCTAAAGGGCGCTGTTGGTTATATTTTACCAAGAAACAGTGAGTTATATGTGGAACTTACACCAGTGTATTGGCTGATACTTGATTCAAAAAATCTTCTCTAGTAGTTTTTTGTGTTTGCTGGTTGTTTCCATCCAGTTTATCGCTAACTACGATGTGTTTATCACGGACTATTGTGAAACTGCTCTAATAATAGAAACTTTGTAGAAACCAGGTGAAGATGTCATGGTCCATGTGCAGAAACTGTTCAGTATCTCGTTAGGAAGAAAGACTCATAAAATCAATAAAATATAAAAGGAGAACTGCTCTCATGGAAAGTGGTTTTGAATACATATGTTTAATGTCACAGATCTGGGAGAAAAAAAGAAATTTTGGATAAACTTTAGTTGTGCTTACATTGCTACCTATGAATAATCTTTCAAGGGAAAAATCCATCTCAGTTTTGAAGATGGAAAATATCATTTGGAGAAGCTTAAAATAAACTCAAGTATCAAATACACTATGAAGTCATTGAATGAAGGCTATTTAGCTACAGCTTTTAGGATATCAAAAAAGCATATGATGTTTTATGCAAGGAGAATTTGTGGCTTACACTTCAAAACTTCGTGGAACCAGGAAAATGTTTGTATTTCTTATTTGGTATGATTTAGGGAAATATTTCTTTAACATCTCCTTTTCATATTGTGCAGTTCACACTAGAGACATGTCTATGAAATATTTACACATGATTTTTATTTGAAAAGAAGTAGCTGGTTGCTGTATGAAAGCTTCATGGTGAAGATTCCTTGCTTTCAAAAGAAAATTGAAGCTAAATAAAAAGATTTCAAGGAGAGTTGAGAGGTCTTTTTTTTTTCTTTTCAAGAGGTAATTGATTTGCTCCCCAAAAGGATTTTTCTAGGGCTGTAGGTAGACAATGCTCTAACCTTGTCAGAAGAGGATAATAAATTTAGAGTTAGACTGGTTTGGAAGGAAAGACTTAGAATGAACTACATTTTATAGGAACAGAGCACCAAGGGTCTGTTGTTAGTTTATAGGGCCTTGATTAGATAGGTTATTGATTTTGGCTGCTGGTGATATGGTTCATGTTCAGAAGGTATCAAACTCATGCTGAATAAAATAGAAGCAAACGCTTAAAAAAAAAGTAGTGAGACACTGGCTAGCGGTCTAGTTGTAGTTCTTCAAATGGAATGGGCAGCTGTGCCTTATTGCCTTCAGCCCTCTGGAAGCAGTTATGTGTATTAAATATTGGAATAACTTGATATTTTAAAAGCTTATATGCTCATCCAAGTAAAATGGTTTTAGAAGACTACCGGGAGTTTCATGATTTTATAGTTAAATCAATACCCAGATTTATGCCTTTTGGACAGAGAAACTTGAATTTAATTGAGAAAATGGATCTAATGAGGATAGACGTATTTTGTGCAGATGTAGGAGAGGCTTTTTTTTTCACTTATTATCTGAGAAATGAAACAGGTAGTTTTGATATGAAGATGGATATAGCTTTAAAGGAAAAATGACAAATGTTCAGAAACTTTAAAAGAAGATTTGTGATATTATATAGAGGTTCCTGAAATCTGGGGGAATTATTCTTGCCTTTTTTTAAATCTTGAATTTGATTCCTTAATTATACAGAAAAAGCACATAATATTTTACTTTATATCGCACAATTAATGACCATATGGTATTAAATTGGCAACCAGACTTACAAGGATAACAATTTAAAGCAGAAGCACTTGCAGCCTAGATTTTCTTTTTTTCATATTTTTCTACTCATGGTGTTTTACATAGAATTTTGTATTTTATTCACTGGCTAAATAGAAGTAAAAATATTTTTTAAAAGGAAATTGTTTTTTTTTTAAGAGATAGCTATAAATAAAAATTCTCTGAGTATTACTTTCTGTATGCTCAGATGTCTTGGTGTTTTCAAGTGGAAGGAGAAACTTCTTAAGACAAATTAGCAAGTAAAGAGATGTTTTGGTGATCTGCAATTTATTTTCCACTAACCCTAATTCTCCACAGTCTTTGGCCACATTTTGCTTCAGGAAATATTCAAATACACTGTTCTTACACAAACAAAAATTCAATTTCATGGAGATTCTGTCTGTGTAATAACTGCAAGATTAGACCTTGAAATGCAGTGAAGCAAATTCAGCTTCTAGAAACATATGGACTCAAGTAACTTTAAGAAAAATCATCAGAGGGCAAAATTTGGCTCTGTGATATTTTTATGCAATGAAAGAGTTCCAGAAATAACCTCCTGCTTTCCTGCTGTCCAGAAAACACACATTAAAAAATCCATTTCTCATGTTACTTTTTCTCTGGCCTCGATTTCTCACAAATTAAGAAGTCTATTCCCTCAGGACACTATGAACATCATATTTTTAAAAATGGAATTTGTATATCAAAGTGTCAAAGATAGAATACCCCATGTTTTTCACAAGTATAGGCAATTGATCACTGGTAAATCCAGGAATGCCTAAGAGTTATGTCTACAAGGTTAGCTGAAGTTTAACTTCATCGCCACATATTTTTCCCAGAGGATATTGTGACTATAAGTAAGAGTCAAAACTGCAGGCATTTCAAACCCATATTGTTCAGAGCATTTGTAGGTATCATGTAATGTGATAAATAAAAATACATTTTCAAAGTGGGCACTGCAGAAAATGGAAAATCTGAGTATATTTTTGCTGAAATAATTTAGAAGAAGTACCCCCAAAAGGGACAATGATTTAACTTAAAAGGCACAATCTTTTGGAGTAGTCCAAATTCTGTTTTTTAACTCAAATATGATTGATCTTAATTTTTGAAAAGCATGAAAGATATTTATATTCTTCTACTATTAATAAATGCTGTGATTTAGAAATTTATTCTGTTGTCCTTTAAACTTTCTTCTCAAAACATGCATCACTAGATATTCAAGTTGAATAAATTATCCTCCCTCCCCTGAATTTTAGTAAGTCACCTAGCATATTAGAGAGGGTGAGATGCAGAATTAAGTTGAAACTTTAAGTTTCAGGTACCTATATTTTAAGACTATTGTGGAAGTGATTTGGCTTGTGCTGATAAGTGATTTGAAAAGGTAGCAATGGCTTAGTCATCTTCCTGTCTGGGTAAGTAACCTGACAATGAGATATCATCTAGGCAGAACCTGTGAGAGGACAATGATTTAATCTAGCCCAGTGATATGATACATGAGAAATAAGTTCCTATTACAAAGAACTTTCTCTTAGGCCTTGTTCAATTACATTTTATTTTTCACATCTTTTGCCTATATTCAGTAGGTAACCACAGACCAGGTAAAATATTTTTAAATTCCTTACAGGCTGGTTAATTATTGGAACCCCCAAGTTGTTACTTTGTTTCATTAGTGGTGTTTTTTTTTTTTTTTTTTTTTGGTGACAATCTCATGTTGGCCATGGGGAGCTCTCTGAGTCATGCTAGAAAGAATTTATAGTCCCACCTGCATTCATGAGAAAGAGAAAACAAAGCTTCTTTTTTAAGTCCTTGGAAATTCTATGCCATTAGCTAACTGTTATTACCAGCTTTCTGGTATTATTTAAAAGGGTAAAAATTCATTATATTAGTTTTCTTATGATTACTGCTTTTATTTCATGCAATTTAAAGAGACGTTCTATTATGAAGCTACATTGCTTGGAAGATGTCAGTCCCATGTTTGGGTTAGGGATGGCTTTGGGCTGCAGGTAAGGAAACTCAAATAAGCGGGGCTTAAATACAACAAAGGTGAAGGGCTAAGGGAAAAAGGTACATTCTCTTTGGATCTGTTCCTTATAAAGATTATATTTTTCCCAGATGCTCATTGAACATGGCCTATCACAGCCACAGGGCAACTGGTGAAATTCAGGATTTTAGTGAGCACATTTGGTTCACTGAATAAAAGTTTTTAATTTAAAGATGAGGAAAGTAATGATATTGGGGAGATGCATTTTCCACAGTAGTTATTTATCTGATGTAGTTAATAAACACCAGTTCAGGTCAAATGTCAGTTTTACTATTATGCTATATTTTCTTTATTGGCACTTGTATATTCTAAGAATTTTTGACTCTTAAATTTGCCTTATAACATCCTTGTGAATTACTCTCATATTGTTTCACTCCTGCTGAGGATGGTGGAATCATCCACACAGTGTGATCCAGTGCTATGCAGAGATTAGGAAGATATAGAAATTATTGCCCACATTTTTCAACCAGATAGAGCTTACTGCATTTTTCTTCTTGGATAAATGTGAGTGTCCTAAATTTATACTGATAAAGATAGTATTATCCTATTGTATTATCCTATTGTATTAGCTTAGTAGATGGTAATACAGGCTGCTGTTTCTTCAAGCATTTATTTTTCAGCATGAATTGCCTTTAAAATAGTCTCTGTTCTCTTTTTCACACTGCCTGTGGGGATACTGCATTTATCAATTCAGTTTAATTTATTAAACATTTATTTAATGCCTGCTATTTGCCATGGCTTTTAAAAATCCACTTCAAAATACATCATTCAAGGAATGATGTAACATTTGCTCAGATGTTTCGCAGCAATAAAAAACAAAATCTACTTTAACTAAAACATCAGATATATGTCATAAATTTCAAACCACCTGTTTAGGCATTATAAAGTTCTCCTTAAACCCCCTTCCCTGAAGCCTGCTGCTACTGTTTTGTCTGTTTTTAGTAAATTAAAAATATTTTCCTTTGAGTTGTTGATTGCTTACAGTGATCATGTGTCAAATTGACAAAAAATAATACTTAAATTTTGTGTCATGTGTTTTCACTGTCCTGTTAATCTCATTAGCTACTTAAGAACTCCATCTCTAATTAATGCTGTTCCCTATAAACAATAAAATCAAGACTATCATCACCAACTCTCATAAAGTTTATCTTTGAGGTAATATTTTCTGAGTTTTCAGTAAAAGAGACAATTTAATGTATTTAAAGTTACAGTGAAATTACCTAGTTACATCTTAACATTTTATCAGGTTCCACATTTCTATATCTGGGGTATCAGAATAGCCGATTTTTTTTTTTTTTTTTAGTAAGCTCCCCAGGAGAGTCACTGTAGTTATAATCCTTTTGTTATGTCCTCCCTTGGATTTTTGCATAGTTTTAAAATGAGTATCCAGTCCAGTTTAATTTCTCACATATTTGTTAGGTAATAAATATGTGCTGTGTATATGTTTGTTTGTTTGTTTCTGAGTTTTATTGTATTGATTTATATTTGTTCTCAGGATTATACCAGGCACCCCTACACCTGACTCTTTTATAAAGATGGCATAGAGCATGGTAAAGAATAGAAATTCTTTATTTTAGGATCTGTGTTTTATCATCTTTTGAAAAAAATTCTAAGTGGAAAATTTAACCATGTTTTGAAATATTTTTAAGTATGTTTTAAAGATTTTAAGTGGTTGGATAGAGAAAGAAAAGTGTTAAGTTGCTTTAAGAAGCAGTTGTACCTGACACCCAGGCTAGTAGTTGAGTCAATATAGAATGTACTATATGCGCAATATAGAATGTAGTATATGTATAATGTAAATGAGCCAGTATAGGATGTAGCCATGCAAAGGAGATGATTATGTAAGATATTAATATGTAATGTATAAATAAAAAATCCTGGAAGTAGTTACAGATATTTAGTAATTCTAGATTTAGGTAGAATTAATTGTAATAAAAAATGATGTGCGCTAGAAGTACTTCATGGCATCTAAAAAGAAATTCTCTTCAATTCTTAAAAGCTTATCTTTCTTACAGGATCTACTTTTATTATATTCAAGTGCCTAAAAATGAAGAATCTAGAAAAGATGTTAATCTTTTATCCTTTCAATTATCTACTCAATTAGTATCAACGAGTTCCAAGATTTTTTAGGCTGCCATCTTTGAAGGAGTAGCCACTGAATTGGAACCACTTCTAATTATAGGTCATAAATCCTAAGTGGACAATCCAATTTCAAAACCATGAACCAAGCCAATTCTAACATATTTTTGTATTATAGCTTATTTCCCAACTCTAATAGGTACTTTGTCCCCACCTTTCCATATACATTTTAATGTTTTTCAAATTGAAATACATCTTAAAATCAATGTGGACATTTAATGTGGTAGTTTTTCTTTTAGATCACAAAAGCTGATATTTAATTAGCTTAAATAATAGGAAATGTGTTATCTCACTTAATAGAAAGTCTGGAGATGAACAGATTTCCTTTTTGATTAAGGCAGCAGCTTCACAATATTAGGGACCTTAGTTCTTTACATCCCTTCTCTGCCAATGGTAGGTAAATGGATATGACATTGATTTAATCATAGTCATAAAATGGCTGCTGATAGCAATCAAGATGCTTTCCTTGCTCAGGCCAAATAAAAGTGAGAAAGATTACCTCTTCCTCTAGCCTTTCAATTGAATGGGTTAGGATAGGTCACCTGGCCACCTTTGGACCAATGAGAGTTGCCAGGGAAAGGCTTTGTACTGATTGGTTTATTCCAGTGAGGCTGTATCCTTACAGTTTCCCCCGATTCCCACAAATCATTTTGACTATGTGACAGGGGTATATGGATGAAATTAGAGCTCTATTAGGAGAAAGGCAGAAGGAAGGAATGGATCCCAGTAGATAACTCAGTGTCCATTTTAGGAATGTGGACAGATATGAGGTGACCTATTTCTACAAATCTTATAGCTAAAAAGAAAATGTGAGCTGAGACTCCACAGATATTATCCCTTTTCTTACTCCACTCCCTTTGCAGTCTCCTCCAGAAACTCTGCCAAATGACTGAAGCATGAATTCCTGATAAAGGTGATAATGGCTTAGAATGACTGAATGTGGTAGGCTCCTCAGGACTGTTGTGTTATTATAAGGAACTCTTAGCATATAACATTTCTCTCTGATGATGGGAGAGAGTTTGGCCCTGGGTCTACCCAGGAGGGAACTAGTTTG